>OY982585.1:867160-1012132 GCA_963859945.1 Euplagia quadripunctaria
GAGGATCCTGCCTAGGTGCTGGAGGAACATGCCCCTGTTCCCCCACAACTACAGTATGTCTATCAATAAATAATATAAAACTCACTGGTTGTTATGTGCGGTGAGCCTATTGGGGTCGCTCGCGTTGCGGTGCTTCCCGCGGCGGGGCGCGTCGCGCTCGCGGCAGCTCTCGGCGCGGTTGACGCCGCGCGCGCCCGCCGGGGAGCGCCAGCTGCGCCGAGACCAAACATTACACGTGACAATTTATCTATTGTCATTGTGTTGTGTGAACTCTTTAAAGATTTCACCAATTTATTACTACGAAAGGCTATATTAAAAACCAATGAAGTACAAACGATTTAAATACTTAATTGATTATGATTTTTTCATCTTCGATTTTTTTTATTGAGACCTCTCCAGTAAAATCTGAAAGAACCGATTTTTTCTGAAGTCTTACAGAAATCCAGGCAGAAGTCTAAAGATTTACAAGTTGTAGGCGATCACCGACCTAATCTACTTCTAATATGATTCTTCATGGAAGGATCGACAAATGTATGGAGAAAATCTGCGACGTTTATCCTTACGTAACCTTCAAACATTGCTTGCGTGGCTTATTCAAATTGTGGTTCACAAAATCATATATAAATAGAACAATTTTTCAACAATATTTTAGTTTACTTCGAAGATTCAAATAGAAAAGTGTGCTCTGGCGGATTTTGTTTGAACTTCGAACTATCACCTAACGCTGAAAAGCGGAACTAATACGTTAGCTATTGTATAATAGATGGCGTCGCTAGCAGCAACCATAGTTCTTTGCAAGAATACATAGGTGGCGCTAAATCAAGAATAGCTCGGTAGTGTGTTCGAATGATTTAACATCATATTTGGTTGTTTTCAGTAAAATTATTTTTAATGTTGCTTATATTAAGATTGACTCCTGTGCGACTGACTACTCCTGAGACAGGAGGAGGCATAGAGAACTCTGTAGGTAGAAAAAAATACTTACTTGTTATCCTTGTCGGGCTCCTTGGTATTGGCGTCGCTGGTATCCACGTCAGCGTCGGGCGCTGTCGGCTCATCCGTCGATCCTTCCCTTCGGGACTCCCCTGTGAAATTTACATGAAGCTTCCATTACATTTTGCAAATACAGTCATATCTCTCAACAGAGTTTATAATTATGTTTACAATCATTTCAATTTGTTCTCAACGAATTATCATTCGCCTTTCTTTAGTGTTACATCGCCATCTGTCGATTATCAGCAAATTAAGTCAAAATCATTAATATTAGTCATTGTGTTGAGGTTCACAAATGCTTGACAATAATACCTCTTATTCTGTACTTATTATGACCATAAACATTATATTGTGTTAATATAAGTTAGCGAAATAAATCGCTACTCCATCCTAGCTAGTCCGAGAATTAAAGAGTTCGATAAAAATCCAAGTGATTTGTTTAATTGAAACCATATTGCAGTGAAACAGAGATTATTCATTACAGTTAGGTGTATAAAGGAATTGATAGAATTATATGAAGGAAAACTATTAGTGCACCAGCGAAATAAACAATAATGTTTGTATGTTCTAAACATACTATACGTCGTATCGCTATTAAACGTGACGAGCTGACACGTGAATCACTATTAATCATTATTTTAACTAAGTGCAGCTCATAAAGACTCATTTTACGGTGCAATACATACTAAAACACTTATCATTTTACTGGACTTATTGAATTTAATATTAAATATTCATATGTATTATTAATAAATATTGTTCCCGTGGACACGTCGACACCATTATCATGTAATAAAAATCCAAAACACACGTAGAAAAAGCGCATTACACTCTTTATAGTATTAAGAACAACCAACCAACAACAGCCGAACTACTGAATTCGAAAAACAATTTTTTTTAGACAGAAATAAAAATCAAGCTTTCATATTCAACTACATTTACTACAACCAACACCTGAACAACAAAGGTTCTGGTTCTGGTTACTCAAAGAGAGTAAGCAGAAGACATCAACAAGACGTCAACCAACCGACCGCAAATTACATTAGTCATGAAATGACCGCTAAAAGATAACAAACACAAACCCACAAGTGACTGCAAACCCAATTAAATTCTGTTTACCTTACTGCCCACCACGGATATCTTAAAGAGAACACAACATGTTTTTATCCGATTTAAAATAAAATCTATCATCATCGCATTATCCACCTATACACAGGGAACTTAACAACCAATGCGAGCAACTGACCACATTCTTGGGAGGACGTATCGTATAGGTACGCAAATATGTGTATTTTCTTTTTCAGCATAAAACCAGCCTTATAAGAAAATTGTTATCTTATGAAAGAAACAGGAAAGCTGTCCAAAATAAGGCGAATTACCGGACGGACTGCAGTTAAGTTAGGCAGCTTAGCAGAGTAGCCGGAATTGCTTGGGGAGGGGCTATTCCGCTATTGTTGCGTATGTTTACAGGCATCGGGAACGCATGCTTATATTTGCTACATGCATATTATAAAACAAAGGCATATATATAATACACCCGTGGTTGTCTCTGGGATAATGAACCTACAGTACAGGACTTCTTTAATTATATCACGGGTTGCGATTACTTGGACCACCTGCTACTTTTATTAAAAAAAATTGAATTTGATTTAAAGCGATGGAGCTGTTACGCTCATACTGAATATATTTTACTGTTAAATTTATCCATTGCTCCAGACTCAGCAAGACATATCCATTCTCATATCATCTGCTTTTGGTTTTAGATTTGACCGGGCAGTTTAGTTTTTACTTTTTATGGGTTATAAATGTAGTTAAACATCCATTATAGATGTAAGCAAATTGCATTAGAAAAAACACATAAATATATTTATAGAATGAAAATCATCGTACGGCTTCAGTGCTACATTATTATTATAAATAAATGTTAAGTAATAAAAAAAACGCGTTTCAAATCAATTTCAAGTTTACTATCGTAAACATTAAAATAAATCAAGCCGTGTAAGAATGATAGGTACAACTATTGGATGATAGATGTCGCTAGTAGTTGGAACAAAGAACTTTTTGAGTTGAAAAATCAGATTCCGATGTCACTATTATTGCCAATATCAAGACATAAATTACCGTTTTAGAGGGGGAGTGGGTAAATCGTTTTGACATCTTATATTCAAAAATCAATGTTTGTTCGTATTTTATGCGCTCCCGTACCATTTATCCGATCATCATGAAATTTTGCAGGGGCTGCAGAAAAGTTGCCAAGGAAAAGCAAATGACATGGCCTACCTTTCATCCAGAAAAAAAACTACTGTTCCCGAGAGACGGAAAAAATACATAGCGAAGCCGCGGGGGCATAAAAGCTAGTCTCAAATAAAACAAACAAGAAAGTATTTTTGCCTGTTTTTAGTCTAGTAATACTTTACATTTCTATGACCAAATTTTACATGAGTGTTCAGAAAAATACTCAATAGTTACTCATAATCATATACTTGGTTGGTCGACCTACACATGAAATATCCGATACACAATATAGTGCCAATGTCATGTTGTTAGGTACCTACTATGAGTCAATGCAAAAACTGCGTCCTGAAACATCCTGATTACACCAAGCTCGCACGGACAGATTGACATGTTTATATTGTATGTATTATGTACTGTTGTGCTATAAGTAGTACGTATATGAAAAGGTTACATCATATGCATCAAGGTCAGCGATAAATGACATGATACTGTAGAGTCCAGAACGTCGTCTATGTTAAGGAAGTTTCATACTGTCAGCTGTGTAACAATTTCATTGCATTTTTGACGTGATCTAATTAATTAATTAAATTAATTTTAATTTTTTTTTTTTTAAAAGCTTCTCCCACATTAGGAATGACTCCTGTGTCGCGGGGGACATTACAGACATACAAACAACGGACACATAGAACACCCAGACTCGGGTGGGAATCGAACCCACGACCTATGGCGTTGCAGTCAGGGTCACTAACCACTAGGTCAACAGGCCAGGCTTTATCGTAGGTAGTATCGTCTACCATCACTAGTGGAGTGGTGTCACGTCTCCATTGCTAAGCCCGGACAACAGTAGTACTATTTACCTGTAGTCTCCCTTAGGGTAGAGGTTCTAATTAGAAGAGCAGCTTCGACTTGAGCCGAGGAAGCTGGGCCCTACCTTATTTTTTTATTTTATTACATCGACTTGAAAGAGCCTTGAGCCCAGTGTTTCAAAAGATTACTTTTCCTTTCAGTAACAAGATTGAAGGAGTAGGCTTTTAAAAACCTTTATATTTTTAAAATAAATTGGCCTTCAGTAAGCAGAGCATTCCAAGGACCACAATCCACGAATAGATTGGAAAGAAAGATTTATTATTTCAACGAGTGCTGACAACACAACATGGCGCGAACTTGAACGACGTACAAGAATACATTATGTAGAACAACATCATCCATCAACTCAAGTACTTTTAACCTTTTGTTAACGTTTTTCCTCGACAAATATACAACGAGAGATACTGTTTTATAAAAATATATTATAACATTCCTTCATAGATTTAAGACCTCATTATATATGTACGTAGAAATGTTATCAAATTTCTACAGCTTCGTGGGAATCATTCTAACAATTTAAATTATAACCTTATACAATAATTACAAACACAATTTCTTCCTCCAAAATTTTTTTATCATCATCACAACCTTACCAAAATACCTTTTACACATTTTTATCGTTCTTTGAAGTATATGTTAAAAATTCATCTAACAAATAACTCATCTCATCAAAATAGAGAAGAATTAGCAAGCTGAAGTGGTAATATCTATAATCAATGCCATCATTGTGTACCTACCTAATATTTGCATGACACTACGTATGGCTAAATGTGTCTTATGCTCATAATTCATTTGTAATCCTTTTACCACATTTTAAGCAAATAAATATATTATTATTATAATAGGCTGGACACATCTGACAAGAACCGACGGCGGCAGAGTTGGAATGAATAAGTCTTTAGGGAGGATTTCAGGAAGATAGTTGGGCGGTATGTCACAGATTTTGAAAAACCTACATATGTCCAGCTGTGGACTGCATTGATTTACAAAGTTTTTAGAAATACGTTATTTAAAATGGTATTTCTAAAAATTGTTAATTTAATTAAGTCCTATAATGAAATAATAAAGATCTATTGCCATTAACATTTCCGTGTACAGCCCGCATGAATAATAATAAGCAATAAATTTTTAACACCATTATCATCGGGGAGACCTTCATTGATTTACAGTTGTACTTAATACAATGAAGGAATTTCAGGTGCGGCAAACACGCTTCTGTCGCGATGACGACTAAAATGTACTTAATTATATTTGTTTTAATACTTTCATAATAAAGCATTACAACAAAAAACAAACACAGCAAGAAAGAAAGGAGCACGAAATGCGATATTTCAGATTTGTGTCTTATCAAAATTAAAATGCAAGACGCTAGGATAAAGCGGAACTTGGCCTTGGCCTGTGATTTGTGCCAGTATATGTGAAATTACGTCCCAAATATTTGGGACCAAATTTTGTGGTACAATATTTGAAGGTTTTCAACACGGGGTTCAAGCTTGCTCTAGCATTGTTCACTCGAAAGGTGCACTTTTGGCCGAAACTACGGTTGGCAAGTCTACTTGGTAGGAAACTGAGTTATCCTGCAGTGATACTATAAAACAAAGGAGGAAAATAGCGCCAATACAGCTTACGTAGTGTTTATGTGACAAAAGGCGAAATGATAAACGGTCTGTTTCACACCGTTTTTTCGCTGTTGGCAACACCAAGATCACTTGCATCAACTCATGGCAGAGAAAACTTAAATCAGTTGATAATCTACTGTGTTGTGTATTTGTATTATGACACTTGCCTGCAAGCAGTCGTCGGGAAATCTCTGTATCTAAGTACAAGTATTCTTCGTCTATTTTACGCGTAACGAAATAACATTAGAAACAAAAATAAATTAAATTCCCGTATGTTTGGCATCTTATCGCACCTTTTATTTACTCTCCTTTGTTTACTCTTGGCCTTGTACCACCATAACCCCTTGCAAACATTTCCCATACATAAATCGCACAGCAGCGTGCGCATGCCCATACAAATTAACCGGCACAATTAGCGATGATCTAATGTCTGACGTCACTACTCACTTAAGGCTAGTTCACGCACAGAATTGAGGAAACGCTCTTCTGCAAGCATTATGCCTTTATTGCAAGATAATTCTATAAAGAGCTACTTGACATACGTCGTGTACCGGTATTATTTAATAGCAGTTTTTCTGTATATGGAAGTGGGGGTGATTATGTATGGTTATATTGCGTCAATGATTGTCGCAAGTTGGTTGAGGATGTTTATAATAGACAATGAATCGAACTAATTTGTATAGTTTTTTTAAACAAATCCAGCACTAAGAAGGATTTCTGTGTTGAGCGAAACTTTCAAACAACGGCCACAAAAATCACCAGTCTCCGAACAACTATTTGTGGATCACACAAATTTTTGTTCGGTGTAGGTATCGAGCCCCCAACACTAGTGGGTATTCCTACACGTTTCGTTTCGCAAAACTGAGTGTACGTACGTAATATGCCTATTGTCTTTAGAGACATCTTTTGAATTTTTACTGCTGCTAAGTTCTGCAATTTCAAATGATAATTGGTTCTAAAGTTCTATTGTCGTATGATCGACAACTTAATCATCAATTTCTCATGCAAAAACTTCACAATAGATTTTACCATACTAGACGTCCTCTTAACTCAATTACACGATAAATTCTCACACAATACGGCCACGGATTTTATATTCTATTCCCGTAGTCTTAAAACCGAAATTACAACAATAGGTATGCATAATACATTGATAATGATGCTCACAAGTTGTCACAGAAAAATAAACTTTAGTGAAAGAACTTTAGAGTTAAATTTATATTTGATATTACAGGATGCAGGGCTACGTCACCGAACGTCGATTGGACGTCGACCCGCTTCCGAAATCGCATGCTAACAAGTGGGTGTCAGCAGTATTAATTAAAAATAGCACGAAATAAAATGTACTAATTTGTATCTACAATGCACTGCCAAGACTGTTGGACAAAAATATATATTACTGGCTATTTGCTGCTCTGTCTGCTGTATGTTCCCGTGTGCCTAATCCAGAATGCAATCTATCTTTTAGCCAAATTACATAGAACTCCAATCAGAGGTTAGGGCGTTATTGAATCAAACATCGTTACAAACTGACATCCTGATGATATTATAAATGCGAATGTGAGTTTGTTTGTTTGTAACCCTTTCACACGTTAACTACTTAAACGATCATCATTAAAAAACTTTACTCGTTGTCAGGTATAAACAACAGCACATAAGGTACCATTTATGTAGAAAAAAATATGTTACAATAAAAACTTTCGTGAGTGGTATTCATGTTTATTAAAAAGTATACAGTTTTACTCGCGTTTGTATTACGGGGATGCCCGACTAGTTTCTCAGGCGTCACACTGACACCGTCGCGGCAGGACGCTTCACTCCTTGAAAAAGGGCCGGTCGGGTCCGAAACTATTTGGGCATCCCCGAAACACAAACGTGAGTAAAACCGTATACTTTTTAATAAACTTAAAAAAGTACTTTTTAATATAGTATAACTAGTGACCATGCCAGTTCACCATGTTGTAATTTTGCCGTTACAATATCTTCATATAGTTACTGACAGTCAGTTGACTGTAAGCCAAATATCACTCATCAATATTACCTCTGCGTGTGTGTGATTACGAAAAATAAACAAAAACCTCATGGGAAATAAAGTACTTTTGGACATAGTGATCTCTGAGGTGGCTGCCTTGAACTTATTTTGATAGACGAGTGACTCATTCAAAGCTCCACAGGATTTTTAACTATATATAGATAGAAAAACGAACAAAATAATTTAGTATTTACTTTACAAAAATATAAAAACATTGTTTTATAAATCTGCAAAGACTATAGACTAAGACTAGTAGAGTACAGATTTAGGTGTTACAGGTGCATTTGCCCAACCTAGAAATCGAATCTAAGACTTCACATTTTTTATCCCCCACATTAGAAGCAATCTATGAATATTTTTTACCAAACCACGATAATGTATCTAATAAAATACAATAATTTATAGCCCGTCTCTACAATATCTAAAGGCAAAGAATTTCTTTTCAAAGAACACGCAAACAACTTTTATTCATGTTTGATAAACAGTTAAATGGTGTTGATTGTTTCATATTGAATTTCTGCATAATGCGATATTTTGAATCGCAACCGGCATACACAACATAATACAACATCAATATCTATTTCCTAACCGATGTACCACTCCTTAAATATAATATTGAATCTCTAGAACTTAATATTTTATATCACCAGCTAATTCGTTACTTATGACAAAAAAACGGCAACAGCAATTTAATCACCTTATTAACTTACTCCTTCTTCTTCGAACCTCCTCTTTCATTCCACTACTTACTCCTTCCCTATCCAGCCATATCCTCTTTCACGCAGTCCATCTATCTTTTCCTTGGCCGTTCTCTACTCTTATATCCTTCAACTTCTATTCATAAACCTCTCTCCACCACATTTTACTCATCATGTTCACCGCCAAGCAACGAGCCGTTTAAATACCGAGTATACAAAAAAAAACAGTCTAAAACAGTAATAATATAATACCTAACCAATAGCTTTTTAATTTTTATCAACGAACTGGAAGAGATCAAACGTGCTGAAGATGATTAAACGATGTGGCACAAGAGTCAACTCACAACAACTACCATTGATAAGATTAAATCACAAAGCCGGAAGATTACTTCCACCTGTTATGTATGTAATATAGTGTAGGAAATAATAATTATCTCAATAATTGCAATGTATAACTATTGGGTAGTAAATAATTTACTGGTTAAGACCGCTACTGTATATATGTGTAACATCTCCTTCACAGGCAGTCTCGTAATAAACGCAGATACGCAAATATTGTTTCACTCAGCGCAGCCACCTACAAACAAACACCAAAGACCAATTGATATCTACTTTACAATAATAATTATCGACATCCGAAAGCATCATAGTAAGAACGACAAATTCGTTTCTATAAAGGAACTGCCATCAAAAGAGTCAAGTACCATCCAAAATTAGCAAGCACGAGACAATGCGGGCCAACTCGTGAGTCAGTCAACGGTCACACTATTTATATATCGACTTCCGGAGTTCACGCAACGTGCATATCAATCTAAGTAATGACGGTAAGACGCAGGGATTGATGAACCGGATAAATTGGAAATAATAATAATTCGGATGTTATTCAGACATTGGTTTATGTAAAAGAACAGCTGAACATTATTTCATTGGTAATCTTTTATTAATTTAAATTTTCTACAAAACAAGTGGCGTTGTTGTCAGCAGTCTTTTAATGTTTGTTTAAAAGTCTGTCTAAGTGATAAATGACTATCTCATTTTTAGTTGCTTGACACAGTTGAAGATATATCAATGCGAACCCAAAGATCCTAGAATGTAATACTCACTTTAAAGTAGGTTCTAGTAACACAGAAACGTCAGTCAGTTAGATCGTTGGCCGAGTTATCAATTCATGTGAATGGCAACCAATCGCATACCTCTGATCGTCGATTAGCGGCGTAGCTATGGGTCATGGATAATGTAGGAATGCGAATAAAGAACGCGTTCTATATATTACGTACAAATCAATACGTGTAACAATTTTTGCAGCGATTTGCGTTTCTCGTCAGGATTACAAACAAGTTTCACAAACTCTACAATATTGCCAACAGGAAATAAATCAGTCGATACGATACACGAACAAATCAGATTCCGCAGTCTGTGAACCTTATAATTTAATAAGGTTCACAGACAGACTTAATGAACAATATCTCAACATTACATAAACAACGGTTGACATAGACAGACTTTGATTACTAATTACTACAAAGAAAAAATCGCATTGTCCAGAGAAGTCGGTGACAAATAACATTTAGTCAGGCAACACTAGATCATAATCTTTATGGATTAGGAAATAAGAGTAAGGTCAACATCTAGATTAAAAACTTGAGATTACAATAAGGAGCTCATTTTAAAGCGGTAACGAAACATTAGTAAATACAATGCATAAATTATTAATAATTTAGTACTATAGCAGTTTAAACTGATAGGTAAACTGACTCAAAATTTTAAAAATAATAAATCAACATATTGTATGTATACAACGCATACAATGGTGATATTACATGAGAAGAATTTTTGTAATACTGAATAACTGAGTCTTAGAATACACGGCATTATAACAATACTGTTTAAAAATGCAACTATAGGTTGTAGGACGACATAAAACATGTTCTTTTTGTATTTTGAAGAGATAATATCGCTTAACACCAGCTATAAGTAACTCCATTAAGCTGCTCAAACTCAAAGGTTGCACCAAGTACGACAAAGTAACGACTTAAGGATAAATTCAAAACAGGTTCAGATGTTTTCGAAGGTAAAACACCTATCGAAACATGTCAGCGATGAATAGTTAGAACAGAACAAAAGAATCGTGATCGTGAAAGAATGGTGAGTGTCTCGCCTGGTACCAAGTGGACAGTAGGCACTTGAACATAAGGTCAGACTTTATCAACGGACGCATAGATAAGAACACATTGTCCCACAATTATAGCTTCAGAGAAATGGAAGCATTGATAGCTCCATTCTTTATTTCATTCTTACAAGGAGTATGAGATGATAAATAGACATTAATAATACAACGAAAAAGTAATATTTAAAACGGTCGTTAATAATGTAAATATATTTCAAACAGTAAATTTATCAATTTGGAATAGTGGTTGGGAGGTATCGCAAAATACAACTGATAATAATATGACCTTGATGATTAAATTATTTTGATGGGCTTTAATATACAATTACTACGCAAAATATAATTATACTCGTATGTGACCACAAATCCGTCGTAGCAGTTAGAAATGGAGATACGTAATTACCATAGTTTATTTGTTATTAATAATAATGCAGAATTTGGCTAGTTGCTCTTTTAAATGCGGATTGAAATATAGACTTACCTCGAGATCCACTGAAGAGCCAAGAGTTATGCTTTACGGAATCAGGATTCTTTTTCTTAGCTATAGGTGTCTGTTCCACAATACTAGCCTGCCTGCTCCTCCCAGCTGATGGGGTCTTCACACTCTTCTTCTTACCCTTTTTTAACGTTCCACTATGAGATTTCCTTAAGGTGCTGACTTTTAAAGACTGACTCTTGCCTCTCACTTTGCTTTTACTTCGAGACGTCTGCCTACTTAACCTTCTCCTGTGTTCGGCTAGCTGCTTAGGAGTAGGTGGTTCATCTTCTGAATCGGTCTCAACTGGAGGCTGTGGTCTTGTCTCATATAAAGATGCAAAACGTCTTTCTCCTTCTAAGAACAGTTTTGTATAGTTTAATATTTCATCCAAAGTTAATACTTTGTCATCTTCGGCAACAGATTCAACGGGTTTAGTAGACGTAGGAGTCTTTTTCCGTCTAAAAAATCCAAGACCAGTCACTGAGGATGCTTTACTGGTTTTTCTGGTTTTGGGAGCTTCATTTGTACTACTCTTTCTGCTGTTAGGTTGGGGCTTGTCTTCTTTTTTGCTATTTTTTCGTATTTGATCGAGTTTCATCGATGACCCATGTATTGAGTCACGATCTTCCTCACTCCAGAGGCTCTCTCTTGACTTTTTCTTGTCACAATTTTTGTCTATATCCTTTTTTGCAGATTCAAACCATTCATCTCCCAAATTTCTCACAATTTCTAACGGATTAGATAAGGACATGGTTTTCCTGTGCGTTTTTTTAATTTTCGCACAATCAACTTCCTCATCTGTGACCGCTAGTTTAAGAGATTCCTTGCTGATTGTCGGAGTTTTGCCGAGTCTGGGCAGGGTGTCGTCGCTAGCCGATATAGCGTCGCTGTGACCATCCGCCGACTCGTACAAAGACTCGTCGCTTTCATCTCGTCTTTCTGTTAAAATTGCATTACGTCAGATAAAAATGTGTTGGTGCCGTCGTTTCAAAGAATTCCTTGCCATTAATTACTTAGACTATCGACTTTTGTATAGTAATTGCTAAATTTTATGTTAATCAGTTAGTAAGCACGATCAATAATGTAAGTCGTCTGTACGGTATAAAAAGTAAAACAATAACCCGATTGGAGAACAAAAATGTCGTTTTCCGATTGATTGTAGTCTGAGACAATGTCAAGATTGTTATGAGTCATGCCGCGACGGTTGATCGAGGCTTAAAAGACGTTTCGTTAATTATTTTAAGTACAAAATGAGATGAAGTTGTGACGTACAGCATGCGTGGAGGCGGGTAAAGATTATTTCTACAGCGCAAGAGTATTTGTAACAGATTAGGACATGCGTAACACAGCGCTGGAGAGATTACGTTTTATCTTTTGTATTGCCATTTGAAAAAGTTATGAATATGCTACTTAAAGGCTGTTCTGTTTACGTTAGACACGCCGTTTCGTAAATATTGTTACTAACGCCGAATACGAGTTTTAAAAACAGTGTATCTATTTTCTTTTTACTAACTAATATATAAGTTATTTAATTTGATTCATGAGAGAAAGGGACAATGCATCTTTAACTACATTGGTACACGTATCTTCAATATTTAATTTTGTAACCTGTTCTCATACACCTTTATCTATTTAAGTACACGATAAATTAAACACTTTACTTAACTTAGATAAGCTGTACACATCACTGCAGGTAACGATGTATTATCTATATTCTCTGGTATTTATGACTGGTGTAAATCTAACTCCGGTATCTTGGATCTTGCGTAAATCGTAATTATTTGACAAAAACACCGCCTCAGCAGACAGCCATTACGCAAGGTTTGAAAATAATTAAGATGTTGGTGTTTATTTTTATTGGTTACCTTGACGATTGTGTAATGGCTAACAATATTTGAAACCTACTATTCTGTTTAGCGGTGCAAACAAATCTAGAAGTAATTAATTTTGGCAACAATTCTCTCATAAGCTGGAATTTTTGAAATTTTAATTCTTGAAACAACAAAGCATTTAACATTAATAACAGACCGGAATATGTTGGTTTAAACGTAATCAATCTTAAACGGAATTAACACGGTTTTTGACGGAGATCTGCGCAAGCGCCGAATTCTTGTTAACATCACATTAAATTCGTACTATTTGTGAATATTTTATGTGTTTCCCTTCAAGGATGCAATTAAGGAACTTTACCGTTCGTTCACCGTCTGCGTATTGGAAATATTCAACGGCTTGAATTATCGGATATCTTATGATTCTAATCAAAAAAGAAGATATAAAAACTGTTTAATTTTAAATATTATGAAAGTTAGACTTTGTTCACAAGAATATGAAGGTAAAAATAAAGAGTGCGTTAATTTATTAAATTTTTAACAAAGCAGAAACAAATATAGATATTTTAATAAAGTTATTTACGAGTGGTCACCCTCGAATATTAAGTAGGTTACGGTAAAACAGGTTAGTGGGACTGCGCTAAATAACTTTGGCGATCGCGTGCTATTTGACAATGCCATTATACTAATTAATAATGTTACGCTGCTGGTACAGATATTTGTTGAATATAACACCATAACTTCTTTATAGACAAGTCATTAAAATGAAAATACTATTGTACCATTATCTTAATGAGTGGTGAAAATTACGAAATGCAATTTAGGGTTTTACAAACATGCTTTATTATAAGTTTTAATGGAATATTTTCAACAAGAGATTATATGTTCCCGTATAATGTCACAGAAGGAATTAAACTTTTACAAGTTCTGTTATATATTATTAACTTATTATTATTGTACATTTTTGTTTACGTCTCGTGTAACAACGCGTCTTACTATTTTTATTATAATTTAAACGAAAAACGATAAAACTTTAAAGAGATTACTCAAATCACGTCATTGTTGGTTATAATTTATAGCGTGCTAAAGTTATTGCTACAAAAATAACGATACCGCATACCAGACGTATTTATTTATGGCAAGAAATTCTTTAAAGGGTAATTTATAACAATTTCATACGCACCTATAGACACAGTGTCTAATATATCTGAATATCTCCTTCTCTCTTTATCACTCTCGGTCGACGTTTCTCTTTCACTGGATTCTCTCGTCGGCTTCAATAATATTGGTTTCTTTCTTCTCAACTTGCCCACGACACCATTTTCAGCAGGTTTGTCGACAACCTGCTTCGGTTCTCTCTTGAACCACATCATCTGTCCGACCATGAATCACTATATAAAGTTATTTTTCACTTTGACTTTTCAGTTACATTTGGTACAGTAGTTACGTCACTATTTGGTACTTGCATTTGACATTTTTGACACTAAAACTTCACTAGAGATTTTTGGATGACGTCCAACTTGAAAATGAAGAATCAATCAATTATTGTGACGTTGTTGGCAAGGAAAGAAAGTCATTTATATATTTGTGTATGATTATCGTCAGTTTAGCATAGAGTCTGTAATTATAACGTCTATTACAAGTCCCGAGTGTTGTATTACTCACATAGTTAAATAGTTTTGTAAACAATGTGCTTTGTTTGTGATAAGATCCGTTAATCAATAGCGGCGCTATTTTATAGCATGTTTATTTATAACTCCTGTTTGATAGGTTGGTGACGGTTATTTTGTATAATGTATTTTCTGTGTGACCAATATTGCGAACAAGTGTAGAAGGTTTAACTTAGTTACTATGTCTAGTATATTTGTTCCTACATTCAACTTAAGATAATAAAATGATGGGGCTTAAAATAAAGCACTATTTGCTTTCATATATAAAAAATATAACCAATACAGTTTATGTTCATGCAGACAAGGAATAAATGTTCTTAACTTTTCTTCACAAGAATAATGCAAAATTTCGTTAGGTCCTTTCCACGAATAGTCCTTTGGCGAGTTTTATTTAAAAACGCTTTATCAAAGAGTGTAATGAGAGATGTTCATTTATTAGTTGAAGCAACTAACATTCGCACCGGCTCTTAAAGAAGTACTGTAATGAAACATCCGGGCATTTTCACAGATGGTTTCGATCTCAGGTGGATTAAGAAATCGATCTCATTCGCGAGTCATGGCGTACACTATAGAAAATGGTGTTAAAGAAAATTAGATAAAAACTACGATATATGTAGGGCTCTGGCTCTCTGCTGGTTAGCATTATTTTCCAAACGTGTGTGTAGTAAAATAAGTATGTTTATGATTTGATGTCTTTTATTTTATTATATACTAGCAGCGCCCCGCGGTTTCACCCGCGTAAGTCCTGATCCAATAGGAATATCGGGATAAAAAGTAGCCTATATGTTAATCCAGGTTTCCAGCTATCTACATACCAAGTTTCATCGCAATCGGGTCAGTAGTTTTGGCGTGAAAGAGTAACAAACAAACATCCATCCATCCAAACTTTCACATTTATAACATTAGTGGGATTTATAATTGTAGCTTCTGTTAATTGGTTTAGCATACGTTGGCCAGAGAGGTTGGTAAAGGGTATTACAGCGAGTTTTCCTTATCTTGCAGCGATATTACCTGCATAATTTGGTTGCATTGGATGCGGGAGGCTGAGGATCAGGTGTTTTAACGCACTTTGGGAGAGGCCTATATCCAGCAGTGGACTGCAATAGGCTGAATGATAACTAGTTTTAATTAGAACTGAATAAAACTTATAATAGTTAAGAGTAGTCTATAAAAAGAAAAGATAAAAGGATTGCTGATTGAAAGAATAAATCACAAAGACTAAAATAACGGGTTTTCCGCACATAAATATGCCTCGTCCGAGAGTCAAATACGTTGAAGAGTAATCAATTTCCCGCTTCCGTAGCTAATGAACCTCACAGTACGTGCATCGACTTTTCCTGAGCATCGAAGATTTATTTCTATAACCATGGTCAAATCCTTGGTCAACGACTTTAATGTTTATTTGATTTTCGTCAAGCCGAATACTAAATTATACCTAAGTACAGTCAGCGCGTTATAACTGACCGGTGTTTGATGAACTGTGTTTTTATAAACGCATTAAGGAAGTGATTTGAATGTAACTTCTTAAATTAAAAACCAAAATCAGTTTAGCGATATATAATTCATTTAATATTTAATCTTAAATTAGTGTTTGATGCAGATTTTATTACTTTACTAAATGTCATCAATGAATGGAATGTTCAGTCGTAAAAAGTTAATCATATTTCAACTATTTTGAATATATTAAATATTCCTTTAATTTACTATTAAGTCCAATATGATGTGACTATACTATCAGACTTTATTTATTAATTATATTAACATAGTTTAAAGTACATCCATCAAGGTTAACTAAAAGGATGTTTAAGAGGTAGGGCTCATCATAACATTGCTGCATAAATTTAAGCCATCTTACTGTTCCAATACATCATTATATAAAATGTGTACGTGATTAGACAGTAGCCTAGTGCTGAATCTCACATCAGATGGCTCGGAATAGAGCAAAAATCTAATGTACCCCTACCTTCTTAAAATGCTTGTATGAAATCAATCAATTCGGTAATAAAATCTTAAGGCACATAGTACCACTGTAGCGAGTACTTCTCGAAATTTCTCGAGCCTTTCAAACAGTCACGTTCAAACAATTAGTCTAGACTTCCTTTCAACCAAACCGTACAACTTACAACAATAATAGGAGAACAAAGCGGCCATTAATAAGCATTGGCACATACCTACGGGTATGTACCGGTAAATGACTAGATATATCATAATCAAACTATATTCAAATATATAGTGTGACATTTCAATGCCAATGAACAGAATATAATACAAGATAAATGTGGTCTAAAATGAAAGATTTAGCGACACAACATTCGTTGGGGTGAACGATCGACCTTAAGTATGTATCGTACCAATGATAAGTTTAAATGTGATTTGATGCATAAACATTTGTTTTCGGAATTTCAAGTATAAGAAGTAAAGGATGGCATCCCCCATTTCGACAGATACAAAAAGGTAGTTACATTGAATTGGAAAACCACTATACGAGGCGTGGCCACCGAGAAATATGTCGTCGTTAGTCCAGGTATAGCCCTCATCGATCCCAGAGATCAGGTGTATAGCTAACCATCAAAGTAATTAATACTTGATTACTACGGTATTGTCCTTGATAACCAACGTTGGTCACCTCTATGTCAAAAGCCCTTTTCAATTTACTACAACGTCTAATGCAAATATATTTAATATGCATGAATAATAAAGAAACAATGACACCGTTACTCGAATCTCTTCCCCTATCTATAGGGCATGCTCGTGCGCACCGGAAGCGTCGCGAGGATGCGGCCTCCGCGCTTCCGCTCAGCGCAAAGCTCGATTGACTAATGTTCCACGAACGTCCTTATGTTGCGCGATTCGACTGTACGTGTGTGTGTGTGTGTGATGGGTCGTCGTTAGATTGTGCGAAATTGATATCCTAATACGACTTACAACCATAACTATGGAATGACAGTTTTAATGTTTTTTTTTTGCGAATTTGCGAATTTCAGAATTTAATTTATTATTGGTATTGTCTCTTGTTGCAGGGTAATGTTTTGCTCCCAGGTGACTAACCGGAATGCATGTTTGTGTACTTATAATTTATTATACCACTAAGGTGGCGAAAAGATACATCTTGTGGTAAGCGTTCAGCGTTAAATATTAACGCTCTCAACATGAGGTTGTCACTCGCGTTCTAACTAGTCAATCAAAAAATAAGGTGATATAGAGATAAAGAAAAAGCTAATACTTAGCAGCGGAGAACATTATATAAGTTACACTTTGGTCTTGAATAAAATCATTTAATCATTTTTTATACAAAGCCAAGCCGGTATAAAAGTCGGAATTTTTATTTACATTTAATAACTAACTCGCTCGTGCAATGACTTACTTCGTTTGTGTTATAGATTACTTCTCATATACCTATCTCCTTCAATACCTTTATCATACCTTCAATAACCTCATAATCCACCTACGATCAAACTACGCAATGTTAATGAATTTTTATAGCCTTTTAATTAGCCACATGGCTTAGTAAAAAAAACACGACGCTAAATGAAACTCGCTTTTTAATTTCTGCTACCGCTTCACTTCCTAATCCCCCCTTTTCAACCCCCCTTTGCGGCTAGACGGGGCTAAGAGGCACAAAATGCATTACCGGCCAGACATGGGCGGAAGGTGGAGGGGGCAGGGAGGCATCTGCTAACTGAGATATGAGTTAAATGGAAACGTTAGGGGTGTTCAAGAGGCATTTTTTATCGTAACTAATATTATAAAAGTCGAAGTAATTTTGTCGGTCTATCCTATGAGTTCGAGACAGGCCTATACCTATATATTTTACTACGAAATATATGAGGAAAATAAAATCCTGTTGTTCTGAGTGTTTGCAGGCATTGGAAACCGCTTACCATCACACCGCATGATGTTTAAGAAAATAGAGTATCGACATCGTCACCATAAGCGTATCATTCCTTGCTGTTTTAAAAATAATGCAGATGACTGTTTTCCATTAAAAGAGAAGAAATTGAACTGACAAAAACCGGTTCTAGATTTTTATTTTATTGTTTTCAACTGTACCTTTTGAGCAAAATTCTATTAAAATATTCAAAAAGCTTTGTTACCGCTGGCCTTGGTTTCCTTTCATCCACACTTTTGAATGTTGTATATTAATTAATGAAATATCTTGCTTCGTACTTATTATTTATTATTACACGTGCCTTCTGCAATAAAAACCAAAGCATGACGGTCATACCTACATAACGTATATTCTCATCAAAACTTATTATTATGTAAATGAGAATATTCATGATTTATATTACGATAATCACCTCTGTAGATGATCTTAAGATAGATGAATCAGATAATCTTGTTTTAACGATTAAACCTTACGACATCAGGAATAAAGCTCATTTATCAAGTATATCTTCTTTACATAACTAATAAAACACGTATTTCTGTTTGAGCAGCTTACAATTCGTGCATAAAAACGAGAAGTGTTTTTTTTTTTAATTTTTATGTGTAATACGTTAAAGTCTATATGCAACATCGCGCCTATGTGAAAAAATAGGATATTACAATTGATCTTAAAAGGGCGTGAAGTTACAGTATGTGTGTGTGACACTTACAGAACATATAGGTGCTTTTTTAATTAATTTAAGTATGCTGTTAAATCCGTAAATACAAGAACGGGATCTTAAAGAAGACAAGAAAAATGTAAGTACTTATACTTAAGTATCGAATAATCGGAATTCAGTAAGTAATCTCATGTACAAACTATTTGAGGCTCATAGAAATTTTTTATTTAATTTTGCTGTTTTCAACAAGGGACGTGGCGTGGTATCTAGGTAGATTCATTGCATTCCAGATAATCAAGTTCTTTACTAGTTATTCTTCAACTACCCAATCTAAAAACAACTAAGTACATTTCAATACATTTACTACGTTTAAAACAAACGTCGCTCAATGAACTAAAAGAGGAGTTTCTTGAAAATATCGTTAGACTTCCAAAGTTTACATTACACATTACAACGTTCGATTAACGTAAGCTTTGCGAGGAATGAAAAGGTGTTTTCTTTTAAGAAATACAAAAACACTGCGTCAGAAATTACTATTAATAGATGTTCATTCATATTTTTAAATTAATGGAAAAAAAAGTTTATAAATTTTTAATGCATGGCGCATAGCAATATTCCAAAAACTGCTTAAGTGTTATCTAATCGCAGTACCATAGGTGTTAACCATGGGCTAATATTTTGGCCAATATGGCAAAATCATTTCACCATTGCAAGATTTCAGTCATTGTTTGTGGCTATCTCACAACGAATTTGTCACAAATATCCTGCCATATTGTTACATGATAATGTGGACCTGATTTCACAATAGCTTTGTACATATTAATTATTAGTCTATTCAGCAAGCATAGACACCCATAAAGGTGAACAATATCCAGTTCATACATTATGTCCCCGGCCATGATGAAACACTTCGAATATGTTGCAAAAAGTGATTGGTCAACAAAAATTAATGAACGAATAACAATAGAAAAAATGTATAACAGTAGAAATAATAATATCCTGGACATATCACACAGAGGTATTTAGTCCGAAACTACGTACTTAGATTATACATACATTGTACATAGTAACACGATGCAAACGAGAGACCTCAGACGTTGCAGTGGAACGCACTACCTCCGCGCTAGAAGGGTCGTCACGTGTTTTTGTAATAAACAGTGGCAAGTGTAACGGTGCTACCTACACCTGGTTTCTGAAAGGCTGATCAAAACATTGTTTAACTAACGGAGCTGTTAAATGAATCGTGGTGTCAAATCAGTTCGAGTTTCTGAAACGTTGCTCAAACAAACATTTACTAATTTATGTTCAATTTGATTGAACATTAATGACATTTGACATAAGATTTTGCAGTTAAATTTGACGTTTGACGTAAGCTCTGTTAACTGATCCGATGATCAAATCAATGTGCTTAATCACGCCTCAGCAACTCAATACGTACTTGACAAGATTTGACATACGATTTCACAATCAGCCTTTCAGAAATCGGGCCTTAGTAGGGCAAAACTACATATTTTTGTACACAAAAGCATCCTCTACTTGTCCCAGAACGTGTGTCGTGTATTAACCATATATGGAATGTTCCCGGTCCTTAATGTGTGGGGCGCCTGCGCATGTCTGCTCTATATTTAACTAAAATGAGAGCCGCTCGTTACGGAAATATCTAAAACGTCTGCTAAGAATCAGCGGATGTAGAAATGACGTGTTAAATATAAAAATATGGCTTTTATAGTTTTTATAATAGCTGTAGCATGCATTTGATATAATGTTTGAACTTAATTAAATAAATATTGGACCGAATAATTCACGTAGACAATAGCATACTGTAACAGCCACAAAGAGGTACAATGGAATGCCTCAGCTTTACAGAAGATCGTGGCCAAACGGTGATTCTGCTAGTAATAGGTGTTTCCAGAGCACCATGGGATGCCGGCGTTGGAATCTCGTGAGGAATACAGCTTTGGATTTTCTTTGATCTAGTGTTGATATATATATTTGACCAAATGCTACCAGTTATATCTAATAATTAATGGTCTTAACTCAAAAAATCCTGTAATTTATACAAACTAACACCTAAAATATATTTGTAGACCTTTCAGTTGCGCATATATCAGTTACTTCTTCTTACTCTTAGTAAAAATGATTCCATCAAAATTTATTGAAAACATGTTTCAAACTCGAAACACATGCCACGACTAAACCCTGTTTTAAATAAACTACCGCCTCAGGTAATATCCGTTGGGCCCAACCCTACCGCTACAGCTAGGGGAGGGGGCGTACCACAGAACTACACGTGGCGAGTTGGGATGCACTTCCGTAGTTAATTTCGTCCACCACGAATGTTGGGGTGACAAATTTGTATTTCAAGGAAATGTCTATCCTCTAGTAAATGCGTTTGCGTTTTTAGTTCCTGTTTGATTTTAACGTTATTTATACAAACTTAAATAACATTTCGTTCGTTCGAAAAACCTAAATCTGATATTGATTTCCGTATGCATTGAAATCTTAATACAAAAAACAATTGATCTGTGTTTCAATTTTTTTTTAAATCAGTTTAGAAAAAAAGAAAGTGCACGGTACGCTTAATGGTAAATATTTAACAGTACCTCAAAAGACAGATACGCAAGCGTCAACCCTATGACCCTATTCCATTCCATAAGCTGTAATGGTAGTCGACCTTACCAATTTCCCCAGGGGAATCCTGTCATACTGCTTGCATTTACTATTTATCATATACCTACCGCTACCGCTACGTAATAAACCATAATTATTACTATTGGTTAGTATTTCTAACTACTTTCAATAAAGGATGGCATACGACAATTAAAAAAATTACAAATTTTGAAATTAAAAGGACTGCGGAAGAAGCACGTGCAGTACAGGTATAGAACATAATCAATAGTGGTTGAAGACAGGCCATGTTTGATGATGATGATGATAACAGCAATTTGTTAATGAAAAGCAAAAGACTAGAAAAATACCTAGTTATCGAAAACGTATCGACACTTGGACCTATTCCAAATTTACTAGATGAAAATTACAATTTGTTTTGATTGATATTAAATTACGAGATAGTTAATAACTTTATTTTCATCATTAACTGTTAACTGCGTACCAAATTTTGGCTACCAATCAAATAGTTCTCCGCAAAATCGACTTAAGCTATGCTTAGCTCACACTCTTTCTCACACTGTGTTTTATTCTTGATCTCGCTTAGATAAGAGTAAATGTAAAATATGGGTAATTAGAAAAACAACCGCTACTGGATCGAATCAGTCGGATACGGTAGAAAATTACATATTCCACATGGCAAATTGTTGCTTACCTTACTAGAGTAGTATGAACAGTAATAATTTGGTTTAATAAATATATCAGAATTGTCACTACATATTCTTACGATAGTGGGAAGGCGGAATTTCCCGTCTCATTAAGTAATTACTCATTAAGCAAAGGTCTGAAATATTCAGTTGTAAGACCTGTTAGATATGGGTGATAATGTATCACCCTCATTTTTGGTAGAACACCACTATTAAAACAACAAAAAAGGAAATATAGACAAAAAAGAGAGAAAAGACGAGCAAATGAAGGAAAAAACAAGCTTTCGCACTGTACAGAGAAGAATAAAAACTTCTATAGCACCAAGTGTGTTGCATTTACAGGATTGATGGATGGAGTACACACAGCAATCGATGAAAAGCCAAGAGCGCAATAATATTATTCTAAATCAACGTGTGCGTAACGAAATACTTCAATCACGTTAATACCACCAAAGTTTTTAAAATAAACACGATTCGATCAATAGAATAGATTAAAAAATATACAGATGATGATTGAAATTCATACTAAAGCGAATTTGGCAGTGAACGCATTCCCGAGGTCTTTAGATAGGCAGACTACCTCACTTTCGACAATGTAGACAATGCCTTCTGAAACTAGCTCATCTCCTAAATAAGTTCTTAGACAACTCATAAACCTTACAGCTAAAGAATATAAATCTGCAGGTCCCGTTTTGGTCTTCAATGACGCAATATATTTTGAGTTTAAATTTAAACAAGCTTGACTCAATATGTGTTAATTGGGGTTCCGCTAAAAGTTAATACTCAGAATTGAAATAAACAATTAGAGGCGGTCCTTTCCTTATTTGAAGAGTCGAATGACTGAAATAAATATAATATCATAAAATCTATGTATAAAGGAAATCCCGCAAAGATTACATTCAGAATATCAACCGCACGATTTACGTATCGGTATCGTACGGTGAAAAGAAATTATACGAATAGGAGTGAGTTCGTCGTTGAACTAAAACAGATTGAATCTTACTCCTTTGATAGTGACTTGATATTTAAACACTTCCGTGGTCTGTTTTACTACTACGATAGCCTCATGGCAAACAGTTACAAGATTTTTAAGGACGCTTAAGTACAATCGTTGAAGAAGTCAAGTCCTGAGTACTCATAGACAAAACTTCCATCACTTTAATGATGAAGGTTTATTTAATTCCACCAATTATGACCAAGACCCAATTCTCGAAAGCTATTTATACCCGTAATAAGTAATAACTAAACTAAAAGCGATGTGATTTTTCTAATAGCAATAACGTTATGATAAATAGCAGAGTACGAAGATCAAAGCCAAAAAATATATATAACTGATAAAATAATATACTTCGTTCGCGCTCGAGAACATAAACTAATAGTAATCTTAAATGGGCACTCGATTTTATATTTGGTTTACTACTTATGCCTGTGTTTCTCAAAGGTAGCAAAACACACATGCTTTAATCCCACAATATTATAAATGTGAAAGTTTGGATGAATGGATGGCTGTTTGTTACTCTTTCACGCAAAAACCACTGAAGCGATTGCGATGACACTTGGTTGGGTTACTTTTTATTGTTATGATATTCCCACGGGATCGGGACTTACGTGGGTGAAACCGCGGGGCGCTGCTAGTTGTGTATAATGTTAAGGAGGATGTAAACACCGTTACATACCACGCAAAGAGTTTTATTCGATGGCTTTGTCACCACCATTTTTATTTAAAAAAATGTACGCACAATATAGTTGATATTTTTTGATGAAACTGGATTTAAACGCATGTCAAATGTCTTCCAAAACATGACGGACATACTGAAGCTTTCTAGGCCCATTCAGTTTACGGCAAATTGCGTTTCATACATATACATAATGAAAATTCAGTAATGTGTTCTTAAAGAACATATAAATTATTATCTGTAGTACACTGTGTGCAATGTTTTTTAGAGGTTTAATCGCGTGCAATTGTGCTTAGAGAAGATTTTGCTGAACAAGTAAGAGATTTCTAGAATGTTTCGCAAGATGACAATGTGATGTGATAACAAAATAATGAATTCTATTATTAAATAGCACATATGATGAGAAACGTTCTACTGACTATCCCTCTTTGTCTTGTAATGCAAGTGAAAGAAGAACATTAATAGAACGAGGTGGATAAAATTACATCGTGACTCAAGTCAGCAGCCCTGATACTTAAAAGGTTGAGAAACATCGCCCTACACAGTAATGTTATGTTCGAACGTGACAGAATGCTAGTTTGAAGTATCGTTACAGCGAACGAGCGCTAAATCCAAACATCGCTTAAGGACGATCCGCCGTATTTGATCGGTATTTTATTTATAAGCCACACTTTTGTACCTTCAAGCAAATTTCATGTAATCCATTTTTAGTTCATTGACTGTCTGCAGTAGTCTGTCGTTTCGTTGTTGTCAGTCGGGAATTCGCCAGAATAAAGTAGAAATGAGATAAACATCCAAATAAATGAACGTCACTAATTTAAAGCTTTCAATGAAGATTACCATTAAGCCTGCCTAGGGACCGAACTCAAACCTCAACTGTAGGAAATCTTTACTAATATTATAAAGCAGACGAGTTTGTTCGTTTGGTTGAACGCGCTAATCTCAGCAACTACTGGTTCGAATTAAAAAAATATTTTAGCATTGGATACCCCATTTATCGAGGAAGGCTATATAACATCACGCTACGACCAATAGGAGTGGAGCAGCGACCATAAATGCAGGGGAAACTGCAAGGACGGCTAGTCACTACATATTATAAAACAAAGTCTCCCGCCGCGTCTGTCTGTATGTTCGCGATAAACTGAATAGGCACTGAACGGATTTTCATACGGTTTTCACTAATAGACAGAGTGATTCATGAGGAAGGTTTAGGTGTATAATTTGTTAAGATTTTGTGTAAATTTATTGAAATATGTTGAAGATTGTTGAAGATGTCTCTGCTACCCGTGCGAAGCCGGGGCGGGTTGCTAGTATCATATAAACTAAATTCATATGTTGTTTGATGTCTGGCACTAATGGGTGTAACATCGAATAAATTAAAGGAACATATATTTGCTATGACTTTAGTAAACAATTACACGCACTAATACAGATTACAAACAGTGATTTAATTACTTTGTTTACGAAATGTTTTTTTTTGTGTATGTACATTAATTATTGCATGTAGTTATTATGAAGCTTGTACGACGTAAAAACAGGTACAATAATAAATATGTATGTACAAAAAAGTTCTGATGTAATATCAGAGTACCTAATATCTGTTCACCTTTCGCGAAGATCACCCTCCACTTATTAACTTACGACGGACGAAGTAAATCAGATTTTGCGTAATTTAAAAATGAGAAACGGCTAGAAATGTTTTACAAGATTTACTACAAGGTTTAAAGACTTATCAAAGTTTTATAAAAAAAAAATTAAATCATTTAAGTATTTGTAAAATAACAGACTGCACGGATGGTGCAATGGTTTAAGTGGTCACCTCACCACTACGGCGCGCCGAGTGTTGTGGGTTCAAATCGCACACGAGACAAAAATTTGTGTGGTCTACAAATAATTGTCCCGAGTCTGGGTGTTCTTTGTGTCCGTTGTTTTGAATGTTTGTGAAGGCCCCCGCGACACAGGAATGTCCTTAATGCGGGAGTTGTCTTTTTTAAAAATTAACAAAAAATTAACATTTCAGAAATTTGGCACAATTTTACTTAAAAAACAGGTTTTCAATATACTCCCCACTACTTATATAGAAGGCTAGCCAATCTCCGCATGTTAATCTACGTTTATGATCATTGCTCCGCTTCTAAGTGTTTTCCGTACGCGATGTTAATCTACAATTTTTTTTAATACGACTGCTATTTCCACAGATTGACCCATTACATCAACAAAACAAACTAAAGCTTTACTACTAGGATAGATATAGCGGTCACAAGCAGTAAAATGTTGAAAATAAGAAAGTTCTTTCTCGAGTTAAAGGACAACAAAATAAGCATTTGACTTCAGCACTGCGATGCGGCATCCTTTGTAACTACAATCTGATACAAGCCTAGCAACTACTCGTCGTGATAAAATCTGCCTACCTACCCTATAAAACTGAAGCGAACGTGCATGTATACGTATGCTAGTTTCATTCAGCGAGTTATTTCACTATTTCTAGTGTTATACACAAGGTCAGCTTATAAACAGAGCCGTCTGTTTTCTACGGTTTTACGGTTTACTTTACTAGAAAATATAATGTAGCCAGATGCTTTTTATGATGGTAGATTTTAGGGACGATTACGAACAGTGAGGACATATATTGTAGGGACTGTTTGGACTATTATTTGCGGATTACCTATCTTGTATCGTATATAACCACTTTTATTTACCGACTTCAAAAAGGAGGAGGTTCTCAATTCGACTAAAAGTTTATGTGTGTATGTTGCACGACATCTTTGTAATATTTTTTTATTTTTATTAAATGTCTAAAATCAAGGACGGTTTCAGTTAAATTTGAAAAAAATATTCCACGTCTAAGGGTGAAAATTAAGAGATGAAGAATACAAGTTGGTGATACTTTTTATGTACCTTCATACCACTGGGTGAACCTCCCTATTATGTGTAGCGGTAAATATGCAACACCACTATTTCATAAAAAAACCACCACACTATTGAATATCCATGTATTGCAGGGCCCTACAAACATACAATTTACGAACAAAAAACATCTACAGGGTAAATTTTTGTAGCGAGGCTAGAAAGAAGAAACCACGAAGGACACATAAGGTCTAGGAAGAGACATTTTTATGCAAAGCTATAGTATAAATATATGATAAGCTAAACGAAGAACTCCCCTTACAATAAAACAAGGGACGTTAAGGCCAGACTGCTATATTCTCATTTCCAATCTATAGACTCATATTAGGTATACCTAATATGAGTCTGATAATTATCATTGTATAAATGCTTCAGCCAGACCAAATCTCAGTGGATTCCGACCATCTTTTGGAACTAAACTGAGTTAAATGAGTTGTGTTTCAGCCACAACATGATGGAGTAACAGACATCCTTTATCACTTTCACATAATATTAGTTCCTATAACCATTGCGTACGAGGTACGAGGCTTGAATATACAATCCGAGTGTAAAATGTATGTATGTAGGCAAAAAAAAAAAAAAAAAAGCAGACTCGTCGACCGTATTGTTGCGATATGGACAGGGCGTGTACCACATGTGTTATTGTTCGCTAAGTGGGGTCTACGACAGTCTATAGAAGCACTTACCTCATAATGTACGATATGATTTTGTTAGCTTTAAGTACCAAAAAAGGCTACCCAAAATATAGTGAGTGGAAGCTTTTTGGGTAAATAAAAGCAATTATTTTTGCTGTCTAATACAACGGATATAACTAACACCCAGACTCGATACAACAAAATATTTGTGGATCAACCAAGTGACCTCTTCAATTTAACCATTGCGCCATGCAGTCGATGTTTATTTTTAACTAAAACGGTGGCAAACTTGTACTAATGCCGGCAATAACAAAAAATATTAAATTCCTATTTTTTATTAATTTTGAATTATACTACAACGTATGTTAAATAACATCAGCAAAATTTCGATTCTCTCACAAATGCAGGCCTATGACATTTCTTGCCATGGCTTCCGTATACAAGAAAAAAAAGGAAACAGTATTACAAACACCTGAGAAATCCCACTAATCAGACTAATATTATAAATGTGAAAGTTCGGATGGATGGATGTTTGTTACTCTTTCACGCAAAAATCACAGAACCGATTGCGATGAAACTTGGTATGTAGATAGCTCGAGACCTGGATTAACATATAGGCTACTTTTCATCCCGATATTCCGGCGGGATCGGGACTTACGCGGGTGAAACCATGGGGCGCTGCTAGTCATCTATATAGCAACCGCAGAGCAATTAGAAGATGAGTGTTTCTGACCGCATGAAACAAACCAACGTCTATTCAATGTAATGAATCAGATTTATTAACAGATCTAACATAATTATATAGTTTTACGATACCACATGACATATAAATACGTGTACGTCTTAGTGAATACGAATATCGTGACCGCAAAGCGAAGTATGATTCGTGTTATTTATACTTCAGCCCCTAGTCATTATATCATCGGAACCTATACTACCTTTCCGCACACGGCTTCGCTAGCATAAACGATGAGATTGATAACGATAAAATTATTAGATTTTTTACATCCATTATTCAAGTATATTGTGAAGTCAAGAACTAGTAAACTCGTGCCAATCTACCATGTTTCAAATAAAACTATACACATGCAAAATTTGGAACCTGTTTTTTCTCCTTACAGGTTTAAATTTAGAAAAACGCCAAAATACGTGTTTTCCTAACCATGACAAAGAGTATAAAAACAAGTTTCAAGTAAATATGACCATAAAAATATAAATCATACAATCTTTGTAACCCCTTTACTGTCACTTAGAAGTTGAATTTTAAATCTATATGAATCCAGAGAAAGAAGATAAATCGTACGAAGACGATAGTTATAAATACAGTTTTCTTCACTATTTACTTCACGTCAATCAACGTCTTCAGTGCGGATATTCGCCAATATAAAAATAGCCCAATATAAAATCACGTGTACAGTTCTACAGTGACCAGTTTCTGGGACATTCCTGTTTCACGATATCGTTAAACTGACACTAAATTAGCACAATGTACTAGCTTATTTAGTGCAGACGAAAGGATGAAAGCGTCATTTATTAGAATACTGTAAAGATTCGAATCAAAGGCAGCATTTTCATCACGCACACGTCAGCCATCGTACAGATCAACCACATTGAAGGGAGCCGAACGATCCAACACATACGCCACCATCGGCAGGAGAAATACATGTGTCTGCTTATGTCTGGCTTCTGCCTGTATAGATAAGTTTTAATAGATACAGAAAGTATCAGGACTTGGAACCAACACCATGGCTTACAATTATTTTTAGAAGTCAAATACACGACAGTACCAAAGAACGGCCTGTGCAGTCAGTTAATAAAGCTAAAGCAATAAAAATAACTATTACATTGATTTCTTTATTTCAAAGAATAATATTTTTCCTTACCGGTTAACAGCATTTGTATTTAAAACTGTTCACATGCTCACGCGCGCATGACATCATATCTGTGACAAACGGCTCTGGCAATTAGACAACCATCTTGTTGAAAAAAGTAATTGCTTGGCAAAATCGGAAAACTATGTGCCAAGAATCCGGAAAACTATTAGGATCTGATACTGCATAAGCTCTAACTCCGATTTATAAGGTAGTTACGGTACAGAGCTAATACGTCTATGCAAATTATTTCTTTGTCTATCAACAATGCAAAATTACTATGTAAATAGCAAGATTTTTTCCATTTATCTTACCTTATATGAAATATTTAAATATTAAATTAATAAAATAAATACATTATTTAAATTTCTTTTGTAATACAAAAGCTTCTGCCTGCTTTTAAACAAACTACGTTTGACGTGTTGGTGGGATTTGGTGGGTTTGTTAAGTCGAGAATGGACAGTTTTCAGGCGACAACCTGAACCTGAGCTAGCCCTAACAGCATCTAAAGATTTGCAAGACTTACAGATGAGATAACTCTCTATTGGGGCACTAACAAGCCACAGAAGTTTTGAGGTGGTATTGATCTAGCTCGTGGTAGCTATGTATGTATCTAATACTAACATTAGAAAGAATAAAAGCGAGTGTGAGGTCTGGTCCGGAGCGGCAGGTTCCTTAATCCTATGATAAAGAGTCCCTGTCCGGCCGGGCTATCAGGAGTATGTGTATATATTTAATTGATATCAACTAGTATCGTTTTCTACTTATACTACTTAAGTATTTCGCTTTTCCTTTTTTTTTGCTTTTTTAAAAAAGACAACTCCCGCATTAGGAATTACCCCTGTGTCGCGAGGGACTTTACAAACATACAAAGAACGGACACAAAGAACACCCAGATTCGGGTGGGAATTGAACCCACGACCTATGGCATAGCAGTCAGGGTCACTAACCACTAGGCCAACAGGCCAGTCAATATAATAACTACGTATGAATCTCTGAAATTTTGTATTATGTTTAAAATATTCAAGTACTGTTAGTTTCACAGATTGCACGTATGCGCTAAGCGTCTAGACATTGCGTTCTGAAGAACAGCATTCTCGAGTTATATTAGGCGCGCTAATTATATACAAAAATCTGTAGCTTTATTCATAAGTCTAATTTCGATATGGTTGAGAGAGATTTCAGCTAGCAAAATACTCGTATAATTGTGTTTAAATGAGGCAGAGTGAGCGTATTCAACATTTTTTTTTAATTAGGTGGATGAACTTCTCTAAAAAACAATTAGACCAAAGCGCGATCTTGGAAGTGACACCAAGAACAAGTTTAGCTTCGATAAATGCTAGTTTACGTATATTTGTTTTGAATTCAGTGGAACTTAAATTAACGCTAAAAATGGGTGCTTGGTAAACCTACCGTTAAATTAACGTACGTTCTTCTTATTGTTGCCTCTATATTTAAACTACATTTTAATGGTCACCGACGACATTATGAAAGTTTTCTTTGAAGGAAATTAGTTTTGTGATCACTTGTATTCCTTGCTCACTGTTTCGTGTAAACGAAAATAAGAAGAACATTGCCGACTTGTTTAAAACATCACCCGTCCATATTTTAAGAAAAGAGATTACTAACTCGGCCTTTAAACACTATTCTGTCATTTCCAGAAGATAAATGAGTTAAATATATGTTTCAAGATGAGACCTTCTAAATTTCCAGTCCATGCGGCATTTCTCTGGCACAGTTTCCATAATCGATGAGGACAGTATGCGCATTAAACATTAACTAAATCTGGCACTCCAGCTAATCCGTACTTAGAAGTATGTAAAGCTCCTCGAAGACATTAAATTCCTAAATTATCTCACTATCCGTGCTAACAGCTAATTTGATGCATGACTAAACAATTGTTTTTGGTAGAGTGAATCAATCGGGATGAAAATACGCGACCTTGGAGTCACTGGCCGAACTTGTACTTGTCACCTGTCGTAGTGGTGTTATTATTGGGTAGGTAACATAAGGTGCCTCAGTATGTACATTACACATATTGTTTCGCGTATGTTCACATCTTACTAGCTGGTGGGACATCGATTATCTAGTTACCTAGTTATACGTGAGTTTCTTTATTCCGCTCTAACTTCTAAATGCCTGAACAGATTCGAATATGTACAGTATTTATCGTTAAAATCCTTCCAACATCCCGACTTACACTGGCTACAAATTCAGAAATTTGAAAACAAAATCAATACGGCAGCTGTATGACGCTATTTTCAAATGTTAGTAGAATCGACGCAGTTGGGATTTTTATTTACTAAGTTTTTGTTTTGCTTGTCTACTCGAGAAACCATTGATGTTGGATAAAAAATATTTCATCAATTCAAGATAGTTAGGGCTGTCGGAATTTACAATTACATTTACTACGACCTGTGAGGAAAGAGCCAGTCAGCCTAGTGTTTACAAAAATACACTAACATAATTTTCCTGTCATTTTCCTTATCAGGCAGTTATCCTCAACATCCACTGGGTAGTTAGACAACAATAATAACAGACAAACATGTTAATAAGTAGTAAATATAATGGATTAAATCATGATAACTTCCCTATAACTTCGAATCCCTATTTATCTCTTGTTGCCAGCCATCGCACATCACAGGTTAATGCATTCCCATGTTTAAGTGAAGCCATACGTCGTCAAAACACCAACCGCTCCATCTCAACACGAGACAGATTACTAAAAGCATCATCAATTACGTACCGTTGGATAGGGAACAAATTGTACCAGCTGATAATAGAATGGGACAATGTAATGTTGAACTGTGTGGGAGGCTGGCCGCCGTAGGCGTGGTGATAATGACACACTGCACTCATAGATAATTTGACATTTTTAGTATTACTAAAGACTGCCTCAGACCGTGGTTTACTTGACCAAAGTTGAACTGTCATTGTATAGACTAACGTACAGTTACAGGTCATCACATACTGGACGCGTGTCACTTGATGTGGCCGTTTTTACGATATTGTTAAACTAGCAGCGCCCCACGGTTTCACCCGCGTAAGTCCCGATCCCGTGGGAATATCGGGATAAAAAGCCTATATGTTAATCCAGGTCTCCAGCTATCTACATACCAAGTTTCATCGCAATCGGTTGAGTAGTTTTGGCGTGAAAGAGTAGCAAACATCCATACATACATACATCCAAACTTTCACATTTATAATATTAGTAGGATTAGTAAGATTTTTTTTTTTTAGAGGTTACTAGTAACGTGGGTGACACATTACTAGTAATCTCATTAACCCCTCCAGCTAAGCTTAACGCTTATGTATTATTAAAATTGTAGCTTTCTGCACTTCTGCTAAGTATAAACTGTAAGTATTTCAAATTTCACGTTAATGCGTTAGCGATATTTTCTTATAAAAAGGTACAAAGAATTCTCTTCACATATTAATCTATATTAATGTTATAAAGCTGAAGAGTTTGTTTGTTTGTTTGGTTTCGCTAATCTCAGGAACTACTACTGGTTCAAATTGAAAAATTATTTTAGTGTTGGATAACCCATTTATCGAGGAAGGATGTATAACATCACGATCCGACCAATAGGAGCGGAGTAATGACTATAAACGCAGGTGAAACTGCGAGGACATGTTGAAGTACCACTGATGCCAGTGGAAAAGCTGAAGAGCAATAGGTTATCGTGGTATTGTGATACGGGGTGAACAAAATGTGGTGAAGAGTTTTATGTAGGGAAGTTGACGCGTACAAGAGAAGAGGACGGCCAAAGAAGAAGATATGGCTAGAAAGGTAATAAGCAGTGAAATGACGAATGATAGACGACCTCAAGAAAAATTGGAATGATGCCACTGTAACCTGGTTGAACGCTAGGCAAATCAAAGGTACATGTTGCCTATTAAATACGTGATCGCGTTAATTCCCGTCAACATAATTATATTATCCTACTAATACTCTGTACGTTACGATCTAGATCAAATCAATGTATTTAATATTAATGTTTTTACGATTGTAATGTGTTTTGTGCATTAAAATAAATAAAAAAAAAAAAATTATAAACGTGAAAGTTTGTGAGGATGTATGGATGTCTGTTACTCTTTCACGCAAAAACTATTGAACCGATTGCGATGAAACTTGGTATGTAGGTAGCTGGACACCTGGATTAACACATAGGCTTTTATCCCGATATTCCCACGACATCGGGACTTACACGGGTGAAACCGCGGGGCACAGCTAGTCGTGATCGTTTAATCGTGACTTTGATTGCTTATAAATTTAAGTAAGGGGACCTATATCGATATTTTTTGATAATAAAAAAAAATGTGGTGGTCTTATGTTGCCATCTATGTTCGTTTCGTGTTTGCCAAATTGTTATTGTAATGTAAATATACAATAGTAAGTATTTTAATATACCCGAGGGGGTTTCCACACGTAAAAAAAAGTATTGTAATATAATAAGTACTTGTAAATAAAAAAACACGACAATAAAAAATAGAATATTTCAACAAATTATAAAACTTTTTAAAGTTAGTATTTAAAAGGGCAAGACTGCAAAAAAAATCAAACCTACACCCTAAGAACAATAACCGACATTTTTCAAATTTTATTCTTCAGCGAAAAAGTCAAAATAAAACCAACAATCGGCACGTCCGAGGCGCATGCGACTCAGTATCGGCTCCATGCAAATAACTATGAGATCATACTGTATTCTACATGATGTTAATATCTAACCAGTTCTGCTGAACCGCTCTCAACAATAACTTGCCAAACAACTTGAGTGCCACGATTAAGTTGACAAAGGTCTTTTACAGTGGTCGTCACTGGGTGGTCATGCTGAATTATTAAGAATTAACTTGTGGTTTTATTCGACGATGCGTCATGACTTGTTTTGATACAGAAGAATTATTGTAATAATATAGTTTACATCCCCCTTTAAGTTGAAAAGAGTTTATTGGTATTTTCGTTAATAATTAATGAAAATGTCAATTATTATTTGTGAAAAAATCGTGAGACATAGTATGGACATTAAGTATAAATGAAATTTCATAAAATTTATATTAATGTTGCTAAAATAACTAACAACTCTGAAATCCTCTATGAAAACATAACTATAGAACTCTTTAAAAAATGGTCCACAATATTTTGCCATACGCAGACAATGATTTCCGATACCATTAAAAAAAAAAATAAACAACGGGCCATCTATAAAAATTCTGCAAAATTTTATGAGTGTGTGTATATGTGGGGAGTAACCTAAAGCACCACTGTATCCATTAATAAAAAATAACCACATTATTCAGACAGATTTTGATATATATTAAGAATTTTTGTCTGCATAAAAGTACAATTGACCAATACAAATTCATTACATTTTGCTTATTAACTTTTCCGATTATTTTTTTTACAATATACAGATTTAGTTAATGTTACTGCCTCAATCTATTACCACGCTTTTAAAATTTAAACACATTTTTAAAATCTGTTAGTATTGATGAGTCTAATAAACTCAAAGACTGCATCTTTATCTTAAAAAAATATGTTTCAACACAAATATTTACAAAAAACTGTTCATTACAAATTCAGTTTACTGCCTTAATACTGATTTGACTATACATTAGATGTCATTTTTCAATTACCTTGCTATACATTTGCTTTAAACGCAATGCTAGACGACTTTGTATCTAAAAATGCTACCAGAAATATTAATATATATTTATATACTAAAAGATTTGGACTAATGTGATAATCTTATCAAACCAAACAATTTGTGATAAAAAAGAAAACATCTGTACGCGTTATTAAAAAACAGTTCCGATAAGCAGAGATGACAAATGTTTCCGGTTTGTTATGTCAATTACAAGATATACAGGAAATATTAGCAATAAAGTTGGCCACACAAATTTAATAAAATATCGTGAAACCGGCAATCCAAACTAGATAAGTCATAATAATAGTTTCAGAATACATAATTTAAAAAGGAATGAAAAATAGACAGCTACAAACCCCGAAGAAGTTACTTTAAACTAATCAGAGAAAACGTAATTATAACTTAAAGAGACCACTGCATACTTACGACTGATAATAAAGTTTACTAACTGTTTAACCTACAATAGCAAGCCATAGATACATCCACAAGAGTACATAAATACATAGTCGCACCTATAAAAGGAAAACACACATTAAAAGCAAAAATGAATAAATAGTCCCTCAGATTTTCCCTGGCGTGACCTCAGTAGGTATATATGACCTCAGTGATTAGTGTATAACAATAGGATATACGTAAACAACTAAGTCATTTTAGTTATCCTAAGTTACTCATACAATAATTTACTTCAACTATTATAATTCGCAATATTCCGTCATGGCCATAACCACGTGACCTGACAAATTACTAAATGATGAATGGATTGTCTAACATTTAAATCGGATTTGATTCCGTAAATACTATTTACATATTAGCAATAACACTTCCTTGAAGTTATTAGTTATAACAATTTGTGATTTATTCCGCTAAAAAAATATAATTTTTTTATGAAGGCTTGATGGTCAGGTCAAAAGTATTACCGATGGAGGAAAATCGAGATTAAATTATATGCGGCATGCAGTTCTCAGAAAAAGTTTAAATTGGAAAGTCCGTAATGTTTATAACGCTAACTTCCCACTTTTCTGGAGGGACACCAGACTCCACAACACACCATTGAATTCTCAAATATCAAGAGGCCCGAACAGTCTTATCAAGAAAGGTCGAAAAATATTACCCGTAAAGGAGCACACATTGAGGCAGACAGACATATAGACAGATGCTTCGCTTGTTAAGGAAAACTAACAACAAAATTGCCAGTTGCAATAATCTTGTTTATCAAAAATGATAAATCAGAAATAAATTATTTCACATTATTTAAACACTAGATCCTGTTTATATTCAACTGATCATTACAGTTTTGTTACATATTATATAAAGACTATGTTCAAGAAGTACAGAGAGCGTGGAACAAAAATGCCAGACAATCTTTTTACTATCAAACTTACGCTTACGAAAATAACACTGGCAACACTAATTGTACATCAGTTAAATTGTATTTAATAGTTTCTTTAACAATAATACCGTTTAGTGCTGCCATAAACAGAATCCTCACATTGTAGCAAGGAATTCTGTGGTTTCTTAGTTCGTATATTACTCACATCCAAAATAAACGCAAAGTATATCGGTTTTGTCGCTTTCTGCATTCAAAAGCCTTGAAGTATGTAATACATTTTACTACAATAATGATGTACAACATAATACGCAGGAAAAACTTGGTTCCCGTGTGAAATAGCGATGTTCCTCAGCAAGCCAATGGCTATTTAGTAATGATTTCTCTCGCGGACGTGTGAATATTCCAAGACTGGATCACAGATCTTAGATAGGTAGATAGCCATCTAGATGGTTGGAAACGTCGATGTAAGTTGCAATATAGGAATCTAGTAAATTGCTAACTTAGCATAAAGCGTTTACGAGGTATAGCTTTTGACAGCTGTTACATCTGTTTGGTGTTAGTTTATCAATGGACTTTTGGGTTTTTTGTTGCCATCGCATTCAGGATATTAAGTTACATGTAACTTTACATTATTTCATTTAAAGTCATAATATTAGCCATGGGACAGACTGTTGAACGAAGGCATCTTCAAGACAATTCAAACATTTTACAACTTTACAAACACATTTATTTATGAGGAACTTAGTAGAAAATGTGTGTGGTGGGTGGGTATCACTGTCTTTCTTATTTATTGTATATTTTCTTATTAATCCTAACTAATATAAATTCGAAAAGGAGTTAAATTATTACGGATTCGCGCCTTAACTACTCAATCAATCATCATGATTTTGCGTACACGCTGTCAGGGGTGCACTAAACAATACCTTAAATTACCAAGGTACCTTTCATCCAGAAATATAGTACTGTCCCCCAATGGATAGAAAAATAACTAATGCAACGATATACATTACATATTTAATGATCTATATGCAAGTCTCATTGTCCATTTTGAATACGCGTTTTCTATTTTCATTTTAAGTCAAAAAGGTGTTTTGACTGTTCCGTCAGGAAGTCTATTAGTCAGTTAATCAGTCAGACTGACTGTCAGTCATCAAGATGCTGTAAGGTGTTGTTGTTTGAATTCTCATAAACAAGAATAACAATGTTTAATTTCAGATTCATTACAGTTCTATTTTTTTTCAGCTATTCGACTATTTTTCTTACTAATTTTTTCCTCAATAAGAGGAAGATATGGATCTGTTAACTATTTCCTTACTAATATGTAGGTACATAGCTCATTATTATGATGTAGTTAGGAAGGGCATACGGTACTTGACTTAGATTAGAAAATAACTTAAAGATAACTTAAGCATTTTGTAGACAACTGTACTGCTTTAAATATGAAAGGAATTCGATAAACGTTAAGCAAGTTCTTTAGTATTGTACTGAAGAATGGTAGTTTGTCGTAAGTTTGTAGTACATTTGTATAAATATAATTATAATAGTGAACATGTGTGTATGCGTGTGTTTGTGTGGAAGGACGCATTTCAATAGTTTGCGGTAAATGACATCATGAATGTAAAAAACTTAGTAAATTGAGGAAATCCAATAAGCTTTAGGTACTTTTGGGTCTTTAATGTAACGGTTCTGTGTACAATATCTACCCGCTTTATGATTAATTGAAAAAACGGTTCATTATGATAAAAGCACATTGTATTTACAGAGTAACACGATAAAATTACTTTTCATGAGACTGTAGTATATTTAGCAGTTATAATTATATCTCTCAAACTAGACGATAATCAAATAAACGGCAAAATAAAAAACAAACCGTACGAATACGAGCCAGCCAGCCCTGCTCCGAACAGAAAGGATATCCAAAAGGAAACAATAAAATGCCAACTACGTCACAACACTACACCTGATGCACAACACTACAACATCACAAGCAATGTCATTGCCACCACTGAAATGCTTTTACAACACCGAACACTTAAAAGCCACTTTCTAAAAAAAATTATTAACGACTTATATGTCCGCACCACACGGCACCGTTCGGGAGACTGACCTGCTGCGGAGCGATATAAACAACGCGAGCGAACGAGACAAATGTATAATGCACCTGTGCACTTCAAATTGAATGGTCGCAAAAACGGGATAGGAATAAAACAATACACATATTCGAAAGAGATGAAAATATCGCCGACCGTTTAAACATCTTAATTACACAAGGTGGTAAGCGACATTTCGGACAATTGGATATTACTATTAAAACTTTATAAATAGAGTGGTTTTTGGAATTTTAGAGGAAAATTCATAAGCTACTTTTAGTTCTTGGAAATTGGTGTATTGTCAGGGTCAACATATGGCAAAAAGGTGGTTGTGTCCGCCAAATTCCATGGTGTGGTATGTTCAAACATGTTGTGTGATTCGCGATTGTTTCTCAAGTCTTGGAACATAACTATGCACATGTTTTATACATTTGTTATTGGACTTGACACGGAGTTTATTGATAAAATTTATGAGAAATATGGTTTTGATATTGTTCTTTTGTTTTAGCTTTTTCATTTTATTTTGTCTCGTACTTAATAAGATATAAGTAAACTATACTGCTATACACAACACAGTGGGTGTGTCAAGTTAAAAAGTTGAATTTCAATATATTTATAGCAAATAAAATTTAATATAACTATTCACAACATTTATAAATTGATATTAACTATTTCTAAATCAGTATAAAAAGCCTTTCGTCTATAATTATAATTATAGATTTATACATTTTTTAATTAACATTTTTTTCTACTGCAAATTTATAAATGATAATTATAAAGGTTAATATGAACTTATAAATATGCAGTAGAAAAAATTGTTCGCATCACTATGTACAATAGAACGTAACTCTTTTCTTTTTGAAAAAATACTACATGAATATTATCGCAATGTCTACGAATGGTTATAAATAGCATAATAAAATGAAAATAGGTAATCTCTATACTTTTCTAACAGCGTGCTTTAAAGTTTAATTTTACAAACTCTGGCACAGTTACGTTCTCAAGCCAACTGTCAAAACAATAAACAAATGGACACAGTATAGTTCTGTTTATATTCATGCGTCCTTTGCCGGTATCTTACTTTTCGAAAGCTTTTGTTTCATTCTTTCGTGTTAAAACCTTTCTATTGTTTATTTATTTATTTACGATCCTTATTCATTTCTACAACAAAGTCTACAGACGTTATGGTAAGGCGCAGTAAACAAGGTAAGTCTGTCACTTTCATTCTCCCAAAATTAATAATAGTTTTTTAATATTTGCAAAAGACCAATATTCCAAAATTGCCATTTTGGAATTGGTCCTTCGTACTTTTTTGATTGAACATATTTTATTCAAAGGATAATCAATATATATAAAAATCAATGCCACTTTTCGTTGTAATTTTATAACTCAAGAACGGGCTCACCTATCCAAACCAAATGTTTAGGCTTTGTTCGGACTATTTAGTAGATAGTTTATGTGAAGTTTGCACAAAATCGGTCGAGCGGTTCTTCATTTAAAATTTACAAACGCGGACGAAGTTGCTCGGTTCAGCTAGTAGTGTATGTAAATGTGTTTAAAACACTGGTTACTGCTTATCAATTTAATCAGAAGACACAGTATACTTGTTTCCTGCCCTGGCAGCACGTAAAAACTGTTTTATAAATTTTTCTACTCTTTTTTTATGGTATTGAGGGCAAACGAGCAGACGGGTCATCTGATGGTAAATGACTACCGCCGCCCATGGGCACCTGCAACTCAAGAGTCGCAAGTGCATTGGCGGCCTTTAAGGTGGGAGTAGGGGAAAAGTAGAAGAGGAGGAGAGGGAGGGGGGTGGAAGAGGAGGAGAGGGAGGGGGGAGGAAAGGGTTAGGGCCTCCGGTAACCTCACTCACTCGGTGAAAAGCAATAATTCCCTCAATTATTGTCTCAGATTATCTGCTTCCTATCAGATGTACGTGTTTGAAAAAAATTACCCCCAATGTCAAAACGCCTTAATGGACATTATAAACTTGCTATTTCTCCAACTTTGGTGTTGAATTACTTATTTGTTTGTGTGTCTTTCTGTCCTTAATTGCAAACTTAAGTTAAAGTTAATAACTTAAACTGTAGGTATACAGGGGCGGCCCTAAAGTGGTGCGGCCGCACCGTTCGCCGTCATGCGGGGGGCGCCGAAATCAATAGATCGGGGGCGCAACAAACATTTTAATTACTTTTGACTCACATTTTTATTTTAAAAAAAGTCTTCCAATTCTTTATACGGCGAACAACATTTTAATTATTTTTATCCGTAACAACCCTCAAGTAGCAGGTGTCCAAAATATTTTTATGAGGATTAAAAAAAAGGTCATCAAATTGTTTTACGGCGAACAACATAGGAAAACTGAGGTTTTGAATTTATAGGCACCACCTAAAAACGTAGCCAGGGCCGCTACTGGCTATATAGTATTCTACGGTACAGACACAATTCTGTAGCTCAATAGTTTCCGTCTCTTTTTTTTACCGACTTCTGTAGCTTTTACATCAAAACTTTTCCTCAAACAGCCGCAATTTCACTATGAAATTGGTTCAAAATACTGATAAATTACTTATCTCATACCACCACTTTGTGGGGAATTCGTCGATGACGTCACCAAACCGGTCAGTACAAAACCGTACCCTACTTGCATATACCTACACATAATTTAATGACGATGAATGAAGTTCCCTTTTACCTGTATGAGCAAGAACTTCTGAACGAATAACTCATTGGTTGCTTTTAATTCGTCCGTCCATCAATGAACATATTAGCAATAAAAAAACGAAATATGCCCGTAATATTTTCAAGAAATCGATATTAGATGTTTATAAGTCTTGACATAAGGTTAATCTTGGTCGAAAAGTTGGGAATAAGTCCACCACAACCTACAGGAGAATATGGAGAGATGTTTTTTAAATCGGAATTCAATAGAATTAATAAATTTTTATTCAGTTTGAAAAAAGTCAGGCTATTTTTTTACTTTATAAGTATTAAGCAGGCAATTGGTACCATAACGGCACGGCAAAAAAAATGGCAAAAATGGCAAAAACTAGAGCGAAATATGAAGGGGCTTATTTGATATATTATTTGTATACAAGTATAAATTTGAAATACCCCAACCTCTCTTCTAAGAAATCCCAAGATTTACCTTTAGAAAAGAGCTGATGATCTTCAAACAGCTGATCAGATTTTCTTGAGTTATGGTTAAAAACACTCAACCAAGCCACCTTTCAAACAGAAGAAATTAAATAAAATCGGTCCATTCATAAGGAGCCACGATACCACAGACAGATTATAAGTTTAACGTGTGCATATGTGACACACGTTAAACTTATAACCTTTCCTATTCGCGTCGGGGGTTAAAAATAAGTGTTCAGGATACAGAACAAAATGTGAAAGTGCGTTACGGCATCAAGCTACGTGCCATTCTATAACTTGACTATTATATTATTATTATACTACTTAATAATCTCTGTATGACAAATCCGTCTTAAGGTGATGACGTGATACACGTCATCATTAAAGTTGCCTGCGGTCATTTGGAAAATACCAACAACAAATAAGATATTAATGACGTAACTGTCAAAGCTTAAATACAACCTGGTACTGGAAATTTACAGAAATATTGTACTTATCAATTACTATTAACAATTGTATCATTCGAGTCTGAATCATTGAAAACAAATATAAAAGCAATGTTCATGGTATGACAGAGGCTAAAGGTAGAAGCTAGTTAGTGAATAAGCAAAAAAAAAAATGATTTTCAGAATTCTGCAAAAAAGGCCGCAAAGCATAACAAGCCTAATCAGTGTTGCATTAGTTAGGAATTTTCCACCCTAATTTAGGGGAGAGAAAGTGATGCCAGAGTTTTCCAAGAGAAAAATATTTACGTAGAAGTTAATTAAGAAAAAAATATTTCATTGGAATTTTTCAGGACAATGTAACAATAATTAAGATTTTAGAAACCTTCTTTCCTTGCAAAAAAATAGTCTTTCCTTGCGAAAAATTAATATTCGACGTGTTTAGTTTGGTTTTTGAAAGGATACTAATGGAACTACTACTGGAATAATACTGGTGTAAACGTACATACTGAGCCATGCGTTTACTGTATTAGTGGAATAAAAAAATCAGTTTTCTTGAACAGTTGGTTAGCAGAACTACTGACAAATTTTCGGAAAACTCGAAATCGTTAAACAAGTAACACCCACTAAAGTTGCAACAAAATACATAATTAAAACTTCTGAGAAGGAACCACGTATCAATGTATCTTGTGTACACTGTATAACGCTCCGTGTGATTCACGCGAGAGATGAAATTTATAACATTGAACGATAATTGAGTCTGTGTTTAACTTTTCAATATTTTATGATTGGCTGTATGGGTTTGGCCTTGTCTCGTTATGTTTTAAAGATTTCTAGATTAAAATTGTAGTTATGAGTTATGACCGACTGGACATAGAGCTCTAAAGTGATGATTTTTTGGCAATAAATTAAACTGAAGCTGCAATTTAAAAAAATAGCCATAGCGCAGCGTCTGGTAATATCGACGAGAATCGATTGTTTTTCTTAATCATAACTTCTTCGTTCTACATTTCTATCGACTACATTAATATACTTACAGATTTTATCGATTAAAAAAGTATTTTTTTTTTGCTTTAATCTATATAAATTTTGTGATATATAATTAGTATAATTCTGTGATATTATTTTTATAAAACTTTAGCCTTTTTAATCCCCGACGCAAAAACGACGGGGATACGTTTGACGTGTCTTTGTGTCTGTCTATGGCATCGTAGCTCCCGAACAGATGAACCGATTTTGATTTTGTTTTTTTTGTTTGAAAGGTGAATTATTCGGGAGTGTTCTTAGCTATGTTTGATGAAAATCGGCCAAGATGGCCGCACAAAATGGCGGATTACATATTTTTTCACAACTCCCTCAATAAGGGTATCAAATGAAAGGCTTGACTAATAGAATACTATACAATTGATAAATTTCAAATACAAGATGGCCGTTCATACTATTTTTATTATTGTGTCGGGGTTTGTTTAAATTTTTAATTTTTAGCAACTAGACCCTATATTCGGTAAGAAAGAAACGATGTATCCGTTATCGTTTATCTTCGTTCTTCGAAACTGATCGCCAGATCAGAGTTTGAAAAATGGTTTCAAAACCGTAGAACATTAAACTTCTCCTCGAAGTAAAGCCGGGAAAGTACCTATACCCTGCAAAACATAATTAACTGGCACTGCATAGTATTATCAATACAAATAAATAAAATTGAATTGTCTGTTTATAATGTCAAAATAATAGCTTATTTTAAGATTAAGTAGACAGTTATTTGTCCAATACCCATACCTAAAAATCAGTTTCTAAATTTTTTTTTTGTCTGTCCGTCTGTTTTTTCCGGCTAATTTCCGGAACGGGGTTAGGATTAGGGTTCTGCAAAAAAAATATAAATATGTACAAGCGAGTGAAACTGCGCGGGAACTGCTAGTATTTACATATAGATACATTCATACAGTCACGCTAGTACATAGGGGTAGGTAGAGGCGTATTAAATACCCACATTTTGACATTATTTGGTCCCACTCACGTAATAACGAGCAAGCCTGCTGCCGCCTAGTCAAGGGTATTTGATATAAATGTATACAATGTGAGCCTCTTCATATCCCATGGTTCATGGATACCAGGCTTAATAGAAAACAAATTGTTACTGCATGTAGGTTGCGGACTGGTCACATTCCTTGTAGAAGCTTTGGATTTTTAATGCTAAAAAAGGTTGGGTCACCCAATTGTGACGTATGTGGAAAAAAGGATGACATCTACCACATATTATGGAATGTGTACGGTATGAATGCAAAAGAACCCAGTGGTTAAGTAAGTTCAAATTAACTCCAAACAGTGTTGGCATATTCCAAAGCATTTTAGCTGACCCGAATTCAGAAGCAGCTAAAATGTTTTATAATTTAATTTTAAGTAGAGATAATAGTTCCTAAATACTTGATGTAGTAGTTAGATTAGAATAAGGTACTATGGGATTGACATCGTCATTCTTATGTACAAAAATCCCTTGTCTCAAATAAAGAAAAAAAAAAAAGGCCTGCTGCCGGCAATCGGGCGCTCTGGGAATCAAAGGTGGCAAAATTGGAAGCATAGTGGAACTCTTCAGTGGCTAGTGGCTACTAGTACTCGAGTTTGGTTGATGTGATTCGTTTTAACGAGTCCAAAAGATTGGGTTTAGTTGGTAATGATGATCTGATAATGGAGCCAGAAGGTGGATAGTGGACTCTCTTTACTTTTAATTTGGTTCGCTATTAAACGTGTTTTTGTTAAACCATGTTTTATAGTACCTACATATTGACGAGCTTTAGTGTTTTCAATAAAAAAAAATTTAAACTTTATTTTAATGTCTTCGGATGAGCTTTGGTGTTAATAATTGCATGAATTGCGGTCGAATATCAACCTCTGGACAACCACTACTTAAAACAATTAAATTTACAGGTTATATAGTCTAGGATTATCAATAACTAGCTGACCCGCGCAACTTCGTCTGCGCCATATAACATTTTCCCCGTTTTTGCAACATTTTTATGATGCGCCGCTCCTATTGGTCGTAGCGTGATGTTATATAGCCTATAGCCTTCCTCGATAAATGGGCTATCCAGCACTAAAATAATTTTTCAATTCGAGCCAGTAATTTCTGAAATTAGCGTGTTCAAACAAACTCTTCAAATTTTGGCTATGGTCCACAAGCTTTTATTAATACATTGATCATTTTCATAATTTAATAAGGAACAAATGCATATACGTCCTAAAATTAGAGCCACTAATTTATGGGGCACCAGCCGACGACGTTTGACTGCAATAAAACAAAGGTCAAGTCTTAACTAATCATTTTCCTAATAATGCATGATTTACCTAACAGTTCGCAAAACCGTTGATCTAGGAATCACTTCGTAAATAACTGAGAGGTAGTACAAGTAATGCTAATTTCATGGAAAAGCTTTTAGTTATAGCTGGGTAGTGATGGGGAATTAGAAGAAAATGGTTACTAATGCTGAGTAGAAGAATAAATATTTCCAGTTTCGCAAAATTATAAAAGGTTGATGATATATTAGTCGATTTAACGCGAACATTATGTAAACATTATCCCCCCAAGGCGGTGAGATAAATTATACAGCTTTTATTTTAGATCATTTTAGCGATTAAAAAGAGATGCCGTAAATATTTATTGGGTTACTCTTCTCTCATAGGCCTGCGAAATAGACATTTCATGTAAATGTTAATTTTGACTTCCATAAGCAACAATTCACACTGTGATCCACGTGAATCTTGCTTACTCTGACATCATTTCAAGGTTATTCTGACAGCGATCTGTTAGTCTAGTGGTTAGTGATTCTGATTACTGAGCCAGAGGTCGTGGGTTCGATTACCACCCAAGACAAATAATTGAATGAGCATCATTTGATCATTTGTTCTGTATCTGGGTGTAATTTATCTATAATATGTATGTATTTAGTAATATATAAGTATGTTTATCAGCAGTCTGGTTACCATAGTACCGGATTATTGTGATTAAACGACCGCGTGTGAGGTGTCTCAAGTTATCAAGGTTCAGAACATTACTGTGGGTGATATTACATATTGGATGTTGAATGGCACTTGCATGTTTATAATGTTTATACAAAACTAATAATTTAATCGAAATAGGCAATTCAAGTTGTATACTTATTATTGGTTTTTTCTGGTAGATTTATGGTTATAGCAAAATACAGATATCTCATAATAGTTTTGTGAAATCCAGCTATATTATCCAGGAAACTAAGTGGAACGCTAAAAGCACTAGAGATTTAGTGCTGGAAACAGCTGAATTTGGCGCTTAATCAAGTACTGATTGAAAATAACAAGCACACAAACAACTACAGTCAATATATCTAGACCCAAACGAATGATAGCTGCATGCACTATGGCTTCTAGAACTCGCGGATAAACATACTTAGATACATATTTTTTTAAATACGTACATAAGTATTATTCATAAGAACACCCAGAAATAAAGTTAAATAGTTTTACTATCCACCTCCTGGGTTCATCATCAGACCATTGTTACCAAGCCCAATCTAACTAATCATATGAGGGATTCATCCAAACTCGAGGGATTTACAAGTTGCCACTGAAGAGTCCAGTCCAAGATGCCAAATTATAGTTTGTCATCCGAACCACATAAGTACATACAACGTTTCATTTCGATATGACACTTAGAAGCAGGTTAAAATTGACTTCTATGTTTTTGTTTACATAGTTATAAATGAAGCTAAAATAAAAGCGTATTAATAATAAGTTAAGTAAGTACAGGCTCCGTTTGATGGCAAGCCGTTACCGGAGTCCAAGCCACACACCGGGTTGGCAAAGGCGGTGCCTCAAGCCCTACTCGTTAGTAAAGGTTTGGTCTCCTCCAAGTAGAAGACAGATCTTTAAGTAGCTCATGGGTCAATCACCTCGCAGCGATAAATCTGATTTCGGGGAAACCGTGTAGTTGTTGGTCGGTCCAATACCGATATAATCATTTTGTCATGCCGTCGGCATCTTTAGCCATGCATTCGGGGTTCTCCACAAAGTTTCTCTTTGTCAAAGTTACGTTAAGGTTTTTGCTTCCTAGAACCAGTAGTAATAACTCTTGCAAAAAAGGTTATTTCAGATATAATTATGTATATGCACGGGAATTAACGCGACTGTCTGACGTTTCGACCAGATTGCACTGGCGGTGGTCACAGGCAGACCCAGGTATCTTATATGTCATCGCGTTAATTCGTATATATACATAATTATATCAGTCGGGTAAAAATACGGAGCTGATATCAATTGGATTGTATTTACTTTTTATGGTGTATGTAACGCGATATCTTCGCCGATTGGGAATTGATTTTAATGGATAGGTTATGGGTATAAAGCCGCCCAACAAATATAGACCCTACGTTCGTGGCATCATAGCTAATGAATGTTTGAAATAGCATGCTTTAGACACAATGAAGTAGTTTTTTTTACAAACAGGTATATGCTTGATAATAAAATTGACTTTAAATGTTATTAATAACTTGACCTTTGAATTAAAGGTATAAACAAGTTATGTAAACAGAACAAGTTTTTATAGTTAAAGTTATAATATTGACACTACTCGTTATACCACGCCGATAGCAGATTTTTTTAAAGCAACTTGACTTCATTTATTTATATATTTGTAGAAAAGCCAGTTCCTTGCGTAGCATTCTGTCATCTCCCTGTTTTAATTCATTTAATAGGAGTAAATATAATAACATTTTCGTTGAAGGATATCCGATTTCATGAATACATACCCTTTGATCATACTGACGTTTCCACGTCATTTTGTGATCTCATTAGAACTTCGTTGACCGAGTACACTTTACCTCAATATTCTCGATTTCAACCGGATGGTACAGCAGCTGTGTTTACAAGTTTCTCGCTAACCCATCAAAAGTAATAGTTCGTAGCAAATATAGTTTAACGCCGGCGCCACGCCCTCGAACACTTTCAGGTAATGAAAACTATAAATGTCTTCTGCAAAGAGGATAACTAAGTACGTTTTTAAGTGTGTGTTGTCTATTTAAATCTAGGCGTATTTTCTTGAGAACAGTTTTAGTGTTCTGTGTTTTCAGAACGTATATTAATGGTTTAAGTGACTGCTACTTGATGTGTTGAGGGTCTTACCATTTTCATTTGATTGTACACCCAACAAAATAGATATAGAAACGCAAATAGATGTTTCGATAGGTGACATAAGGCTTAACGTGGGAGAGCCATGCTTTGGCACGTATAGGCGGGTTCGACTCCGCTCGAGACCACGGCCTAACAGAAAACCGGCAGTGAAGCAATGACCGCATTGCATTTCGCCGCGTGAGTGAAGTTACCGGAGGCCCTATCCCTTCCCTCTCCCTTATTTCCGTCCTTTCCCTTTCCCCTCATCCCACTCTTCCCCCCCTCCCCCTCTTCTCTTACTCCCACCTTAAAGGTCGGCAATGCACTTGTGATTCTCGAGTTACAGGTGCCCATGGGCGGCGGTAGTCATTTGCCATCAGGTGACCCGTCTCCTCGTTAGCCCCCTATACCATAAAAAAAAACTCATTTTAAATGTTCGCGAATTGAGATTAAGAACTTATATTTATTTGTCTGCATTTATGAGTGCAGATTCAACAACATTTCACAAAACATAAGCTTCAGTTACGATTTTAATTCCAAAAGATCATATACCTAAACTTGTAAACAACAATTTGTTACGTATTGATATTGATTGCTAGCCATTTGATAGCAACATTTGGCCGCAATGCAAGTGCAGTCACATAAACAGTTGACATCACACACATTGTGTTACGCACATACATACATACAATGTTTAGACGCTGTGTACCTGCCAGATTAAATCACCGTATTGACTATTGACATATAGCTGATTTATCTATTGTTTGTTTTGATACATGTAACAATATTTCATACTAATCGAACCTCGACTGATGTCATCCGACAGACACCAGAAAACATAATATCATTGAATATAAAAGTTGAAGATTGTCGATTTGAAATCATTTAAGTTTATTTGCAACTAGTTTGATAAACAAACAAGTCAATGGTAAGTGGTTACCTTCACTACTGGACTATATGGCAATGGCAATACATTCATACACTTTTTAACCGACTTCAAAAAAGGAGGAGGTTCTCAATTCGACTGTATGTTTTTTGTTTTTTTTTATGTTTGTTACCTCAGAACTTTCGACTGGGTGAACCGATTTTGATGATTCTTTTTTATTTGAAAGCTGGTGCTTCCCGTGTGGTCCCATTTCAATTTGGTCCAGTTCTGACAATGGCATCCATGAAAAAACCATATATAAGTCTTTTATGGAATAGTTTTTTTTGTTGAAGTCGGTTTCTTTTTGAAAGAATTATATTAGTTTCAGTTACTTGTAAGTAAATTTTAATATACTTCTTATTGTCATCGAAATGAAACTTTGTATGTATATGTTGTTCGGATGACAATACTATAATTTTGCATCATAGAGCTGATCTGATCATCTGATGGAGCTAGGAGGTGTATAGTGGAACTCTTCAGTGGCTGCTAGTAAACCCTTCGAGTTTGAGCTTATATGATTCATTTTGAGGAGTCCAACAGATTAGGCTTATTAACAATGGTCTAATGATGGAGCCAGGAGGTAGAACTCAGTTTTACTTTTTAATTTAATTGGCTATAAAAGCGTTTTTTTTGGAGCTGTCAACTATACGTATTAGCAAGACCAACATAGTTTGTTGTACTGTTTTATTGTATTACGTAGAGTGGAAGTAGTTCCTCAGTTAAGCGACCGTGGTTCAGGCTTACTGCCTGCAAGTTTGCTGCACAATACCTCTCTAAAACCATAACTAGTTATTTCTCTGACATGTTGACGATAACCGTTTTCAAGGTACGGAGACGTTCCAATATTTAAACACTTGTGATCTTTCGAAGTTTCAGAACATCATTATGTATTAGGTATATTGACACAAGAATATAAATACAGCTTTATATTTAAGCGGCCGTTACGTAATGGCTAAGGCGTTGGACAGGAGATCAAGTGGTTGCTGGTTAGACGGCCACTTAGTACCTACCGCCGTAAACCCAGTCCTAAGGTAAGCGTTTAATGCCCGGTTCCTATAATCAAGAAACGAATCCGATCTAAAATTCAACGAAATTTTACTGTCCGTAAGTAAAATGAATCGTTTCTTGATTATAGGAACCGGGCATCAGTAATGAGTACTAGTACAACCCGTGCTAGTTATGAGCACACACACGTTCCTAGTTAACTAGTATTAAAAAATATATTTCGTGGGAGAGCCATGCTTCGGCACGTATGGGCCGGCTCGACCGGAATGAAACCACGGCCTCACAGAAAACCGGCAGTGAAGCAATGTTTGCATTGCTTTTCGCTAAGTGAGTGAGATTACCAGAGGCCCTAACCCTTCCCTCTCCCCTCCTCACCCCTTATTCCCTTATTCCCACCTTAAAGGCTGGCGACGCACTTGTGACTCTTGAGTTGTAGGTGCCCATGGGCGGCGGTAGTCATTTACCATCAGGTGACCCGTCTGCTCGTTTCCTCCCTATACCATAAAAAAAATATCCATTGAAGTTAAAGCGTTACTCAGTAATTTAGAGAAAATCTCGATATCTCAGAAATAGTTGTAAAACGTATCTGAATTTCAACACTTAAGTGTTTATTTATTGAAAATGTATTTAGAATTAGATTCATTTTAAATAAACACTGTTCGATTTGCTTATCAACATTTTCCTGCTGACATTTCCTGAAATTTAATTTCGTGAACTTCCCCATACGAGTTATCCCGCTAGGCTACACAATGCTAACATGACATCACCCCGGCCCCAAACGATTTACAAACACTCAGTTATTGTTTGTTGAAATAACATTTGTTAAAGGTGGTGACTGATACATATCAGTTGGTTCAAAAGAAGTAGATAGAGCAACAGCGATTTTGCTACCCATAGTTCACCTTCTATGTTAATAGTTTGAACGGCGTGTAAACAAAGAGACAGACAAAAACTTTATTGTTTTAAAATAAAAAAAATGCTTTTAAAGTAAACACAAAGTGCAGCAAGTTCTTTCAGGCAGCATTTGTATGGACAAAAATGAATAAAACGAAGAAATCACAAATAGCTTTGGTAGGATTGTGTCTATGTATGTACTTGCTGTAAGTGCGACAAAATTTATGTACTTACCGACTGTTTGGTTAGTCGGTTTATGATTAACAGTTGGCGGAAAGTCACGAGGTTGATAATGACCTGAAATTCGAGATAAATAGGTATATTATCAGTGTACTGTTTTTACAATAAAGCAGTTAGTCAAACTATCATTGGAAGGAACCATGCAGAATAACGTTTGACAATTAATTTAGCTACAAGGAATGGCAAAAGTCAGCCACCACCTTTAGAGGCCATGTACGAGGTAGCAAACAAGACATTATCACTTATCATATAAATATGCGATGATGTAAAAATTATTAATGGCAGCATTCATCTTAAATCGTTCTTGAATTTGTTTTTAATTTTAAAATCTGTTTTTAATGTTAACAAAAAAAATAATTTGTCTTTTCGAGGCTCCATGATATACATCCAAACATTATTTTTTTATAGAAATCTATTATCATTCTACTTTTTTCTGATGTCGAAGCAGTAACCTATTAGAAATCCAAGTAATTATCCTTGAAATATGAACGAGTACAACAGACGTCACGTCTAAATCAAGTCATTTTATTAAATATAAAATCATTTAATACTTTGTCCCCTTGCAGTGCGAATATCTTTTCGATATTTATGGAACTATGCAATCTTACGTGGGAGAGCCATGCTTCGGCACGTTTGGGCCGGCTCGACTCCGCTCGATACCACGGCCTCACAGAAAACCGGCAGTGAAGCAATGCTTGGCCCTAACCCTTCTCTCTCCCCTATTCCCGTCTTTCCCCTCTCCCCTCTTCCCACTCTTCCCCCCCTTCTCCTACTCCCACCTTAAAGGGCGGCAACGCACTTGTGATTCTCGAGTTACAGGTGCCCATGGGCGACGGTAGTCATTTACCATCAGGTAACCCGTCGGCTCGTTTGCCGCCTATACCAATCATTAAAAAAAAGAAATAAAATCTGTTAACAATTGGTAAGGAAGGGGCAGATGACAGATTTCTAATTTATTAGATTTAATCGACGGGGCCGAAAAATTCTCGAATGGAGACCAAGGAAGGCGTTAGTCATTTACCATCAGGTGACCCGTCTGCTCGTTTGCCCCTATACCATAAAAAAAAACAATTTAAATGTATAAAAAACATCGTTTTTTAGCAGGGCAGCTGTGTTTTTCTTTTATTATTAACTTAATACGAATAAATTGGTCAAGAAGCATACTGCCTGCCTGTAAACACTCGGATTACCAGTGATACTTGTGTATTGTGCCAACCTCAAAGAGTGGGAATTTTGGTGTTTCTACGCACAAAAGAATCTACGATAGTATTATTTCCAAAAAGTAGATATTTTATAGCGTGGACGTCCTATTCAAGTAGGCTGCACTTAGAGTAGGAATCGGTCTGGCACCACCGACCTTCATCAAAATTTACGTCTCTTGATATTAACGTAGATACGCTCACTAACCAAACTATACACACAAAAAAGGGTAAATGAGCGGGGTCTTGGGACGATTTTTTGCGTTGCGACTGTGACCTTAAAAGTCGATTCTGGTTTTTTCGCGTCTCGTTCGTTGCGAATTTAATAACATGTTTATGTTAAATAAGAACAGTTTAATATTAATTATTAGAGAGTTTTTACATTAAATTTTTTATAGGCCGACTGTATGAACTACCTATGGACGTGTGTGAACGTCTGTTTATGCCGACATATTCCGACATTCCGTCAACATAATTGGTATTAAATACCTATTGTTTGCATTCATGTCAGCCCTCGTATGAAACATTCAACTTTATCTGTCAATTTTTAAGTACAATTTGATAGTGTCAAAATAAGGTATCTGAAGATCAAGAATGGTCCTACAAATGTTTGCGCTTTATTCACGGGGTTCTAATAAACGACCCTAAAATGACCATAACTTTCTGTATAGAAGAAGCCTGTCTTTTAATTAGTGTGATAACTGATAACGCGACAAATTATTCCTCTCGCTGCATCCTACATATATATGGAACATAGCATGTAAAATGTGAGATATCGTTAGTGTGATGATGTCATTCAGCCGGTGGTCATACGTAGGCGTCGGCTCTAGGTCGAATGCATATGTAAAATGTCTAAAAGGACTATTGTTCCAAGCTGTGTGCTATAGTTAGACAAGTCAAGAAAGGTGACCTCGCTGAGACACTAATAGATATTCATTGATATGAAACGTGAATGATAATATTAATACATTATTATCATATTTGTTCTTGTTATTCCAACATATTTGTTGGCAACATATGACCCATCTGATGAGAAGCCACCTTTGCAGTGTATAAACATTTTTAGCACAAAGGTGTCATTTTGCCCAGGCTCTTTTATGTTTTATAGAAACCTCTCTATGGAAGATCCTGCGTCAGTTCGGCACAAAAAGACATTTACGTCAGACCATCAAATCAAGTAAAATTACATACCTGGGACAAGTAAAGACGAAAGATACGAACTTTTGTAATTGATTATCATTGGCAAAGTGGCTGAGGAGTATCCGGGAATGGACAGGAGTTGCAGTGCTGTAGAACTGTTTCGCCTCGCAAGAGAAAGGACGCGATATGCAGAGCTGACTACCAACCTTCGCTAGTTAGGACATTAAGAAGAAGAAGAAACTCTTGGTACTACTTCAAAAAGGTCACAACAACGTTGAATTGATAAAAATCATACTAACACCCGCGGAACCTCGTCAAGATTCAAGAGAAGAAGCTTAACTGACTGACAGTTGACACTCGCGATGAATTAAAGAACAAATTGGAACACGAATTCGGCAGGTACTGTTAATCCTGTATTAGAATGTGTAGCTTTTGAAAAAGGTTAACGCCAATTCGTCTCTGCCAACGACAAAGCTTTATTCACTCTTTATTCCCGTCCGTGGTAGGCAGAGACGATAGGTAGCTATTTGGCACAATCGTGATATACAGCTCGCGTCTCATCCACTTTCACCAGACCTTTTATACATGCTCGCCGGTTACGGGTGCTTTTAACTCTGCCCTTCTTCAATAACTCCATGAATTATGGTAGAATCTCCAACTCCAGCCGATCACTACAATGATCATTTATTTATTCATTTAAGGATTACAAATACAAAGTTCTCAATGTCTTTACACAGGTCACACGTCTTTACAACGTCTTTACTTTTGACATGAAAAAAGCGCTATTCTATTTAAATTTTGTTTTTCAGCAAAACATCTTTAACCCACAAACGTAGATCCTGAACTAGTTTTGGGATTGTTTTAAACATCTTTTGATTTATATGTTCTACTGGTTTACGATCGGGACTTGTTTTTCCACAAGTATTTTAAAAATTTTGCTGGAATCTAGTATCACAACTTGATTTATTTGTAAAAAATACTGTGCACAAATCATAATAATAAAAATAACTTGACATCTCACACACGACCCTGTGACCTCGAACTAGGCAGAGCCTGTACTATGCTAACCAGACTACTGCTAAACATACTTATATATTACTAAATACATACATACTATAGATAAATTACATCATGGTCATCACATAATTATTTGTCTTGGGTGGGAATCGAACCCACGACCTCTGGCTCAGCAGTCATGTTGACTAACCACTCAACCAACAGGCCAGTCAAAACATAATATGTAAAATACAAGTTTTATTATATGTTTTAGTAACCGTAGGGTCGGAGTGCCATGTCAAATTGATCGAACCCAAAGGTACTGATTTTTAACTTCCCAGTACCATAAAAAAACTCTGTAGTGCAATTTTTTGGAAACATTTTTAACGCACTAAAAACGTTGCAAGCGTTCTGAAGCTCCTACTGAACTGGACACCTCCAGGTCATTTAAAGCTCTTTGCTATTGCTTTATTATACATAAAATGACAACTGTTTTATATACGAAAGTAATCAAACGTGTGATATATGAAAAAAGTTTGTTGTGATAATTAAATTAAAAAAAAAGTATCACTGACTTTCAATCCGCCTAAATCATGATAAAATTTTATATATATTATAGGGGGCAAACGAGCAGACGGGTCACCTGATGGTAAGTGACTACCGTAGCCCATGGACACCCGCAACTCAAGAGTCACAAGTGCGTTGCCGGCCTTTGAGATGGGAGTACGCTCTTTTCTTGAAGGTTTCGTTTTCTTTATTCTTCATCTCTTATTATTCCACCAATGTATGTAGTAACACACCAAATAACACACAAAAAAGACCAGTCGAATTGAGAACCTCCTTCTTTTTGAAGTGGGAAAACGCTCATGCGAACTCATCGGGAACTTTTTTCCAAGAAACAAAATCGTGTTACCTAATTAAAAATATATTATTGATTATTTTTTTTTCGTTTTGGAAATGTATTTTAATGGAATCATTATATCATCAGATCGATTGATGATTGTTTAAAATTAAAATGGCGTCTGTAACCTAAACTTCACAGTAACTTAAACAGTAATCATCCGGACAGTTACCCCGCTAAAATAATCTTCTTCCTAATTTCAAACACAAAGGCCGGATATCTGTGCTCCCGTGTGTAAGACATATTTACCAGTTCGATTCCAGGAACAATATTGATAACTTTTATTGTAAGCGGACTGGTTCTTCGTACAGATAGCTTTCTCATCTCTCTGAGAGAGGTAAGCTGGTATGCCTTTGTTCTTATGTGATGTAAAATTTGTGTATATTCTTAGCAGGAATGGTTCTCACGGTTCCGTTGAAACACATTTTTAGATAGTACACTGTCTCGTATTATATATATTGTTTAATAGTGTGCTAAATATAGACTACAGACCGCCTGGTGGTCGATCATAATTCACTAACATTGTTGAACTTGTTTTATTTCATTGATCAGTATAATTTGAACTGTCATTGTTTTGCGGTACCATGTAGCTTTTCTTTACATAATTGTTAAGTTTAATAACACATAATTATTGTTTATAAATTGTAGCTTTCTGCACTTCTTCGACATATGAACTATTTAAGTATTTCATTTATTACATTCCTTCGTTCACGATTTTTTTTAAAGGGATCTAAAGTACGATTCACATCACACCGAACGGGTTGAGCCGGAGCGCGTTTTTAGTACAGCGATGGAAATTGAAGTTTATATTTATTACTTAACAATTATTTTTGTATGGCACTTTTTGCGGTTGACTCCGCCCACTTGCGCTCGACTATCGAGCCGCGATTCGACGCGCTCCGGCGCGGCCCGTTCGGTGTGAATCGTACTTAACAATTCTTTCCACGTATTTATACAGGGTGTCACAGAAAGGTGTGGTCATTAGCGTAATGGATAAGGCGTCGGACTTACGATCAAGCTGTGGCGGGTTCGGACCCCATATACTACCGAAGATGTTAACAAAGTCCACAAGCGTTTAGTTTATTAGTTTAGATGGAGGGATTAACAAGAATATTAGTAATGTGTGACTCATGTGTTATGTTTTTCTTTTTAAAATGATAGTAGAAAAAAATATACACAACTATACAGTAGACCCTGACCTGCTTGAAAACTCACACTATCCAATCCATCCGTGTGAGTAATAACCCTTTCCTTTCAGTCTTCCTTTCTTACCTATCTTTCCCTTTAAATATACTCCCAATTTTCCCATTTAATTCCCAAAGTGCCCTATGGACGGGTATAGGCTTGCGGGTGTCACATCAGTGGAACTAAATTAAGGTCGGCAAATATATGGCGTTTAATAAGCATCTGCTTACCCTTTCGGTAATACACGCGTGAATGTATGTATTGTATGAATTATGAATACGCAATTTAGTGGTAATTGAATCAACATTTCGTTAATTGAATCATGCTTATCGTGTAAAAGCCATACTTCTGCACGTATGGGCCGGCTCGACCGGAGTGATAACACATCCTCACAGAAAACCGGCAGTGAAGCAATGATTGCATTGTTTTTCGCCGAGTGAGTGAGGTTATCGGAGGTCCTAACCATTCCCCCCTATCCCCTTCTTCCATCCTTCCCCTACTCCCACCTTAAAGGCCGGCAACGCACTTGTGACTCTTGAGTTGCAGGTGCCCATAGGCGGCGGTAGTCATTTACCATCAGGTGACCCGGCTGCTCGTTTGCCATAAAAAAAAACTTGCCGCAATAAATATGCAATTTATCCAATCGAGCTAAAAAAGTTATTAATGATCTTATTTTTTTAAAGCTAAAAGTTGTAAGTTTGAACTCACCGACACAAGATCGTAACTTCAAAGTTTTAAATTAACTACTCTATCGCTTTTGTAGTGACACACAAGAGGAAAACTTATATTAAAATCACAAACTTTACAACGTTTGATGTTTCTTAGTTAAATGTTTGTTAGTTAAATAAACATTGTGTGTTTAAGCATAAGCTTCTTGAACATACAGGAAATGTTTTGGTTTCTGTATTTCTATTCTATACGAAACTGAAGATGTCTCCATGCACTCCACATACACAGTAGATTTCTACTCGAATTAGATCCGCTAAACCTGGGTGACACATAGACCACCTAACCGAGAACAGAGTCTAACAACAGTTTCATAATGTACTTACTAGCTGACCCGCGCAACATCGTCTGCGTTTGTAAATTTTTCCAGTCTTTGCAACATTTTTCATTGATGCACCGCTCCTATTGGTCGTAGCGTGATGTTATATAGCCTTCCTCGATAAATAAGCTATCCAACACTAAAAGAATTTTTCAATTCAAACCAGGAGTTCCTGAGTTTAGCGCGTTCAAACAAACAAACTCTTCACTTTTATAATATTAGTATAGATTTGGACTTATCAGTTGCCAGAAGCCATTTGTTAATTATAGAAAAGTATCTTCTTGATTTATAATAAAGTTTGACAAGTGATATTGATTCATTCAACAGCTGCTACCAACTCTCGGAACGGATTTACCTCGAAAATGGAAGGAGGGATTTCTTAGGAGTGCGTCGTAAATGTATACATTGTAAGACTGACTACGGGATATAATTATCTATTTACTAAAGACTAGCTTTTGTACGCGGCTTGTCTCGTGCTAATTTAGATTTGTCAGTCAATTCAGCTATCCCTAGGGAACAGTGGGAGAGACATGCTTCAGCACGTATGGGCCGGCTCAACCGGAGTCATACCACGGCCTTACATTGCATGCATTGCTTTTCGCCGAGTGAGTGAGGTTACCGGTGGCCCTAACCCTTCCCTCTCCCTCTTTCCCCCCTTCCCCTCCACCCACCTTAAGGGCCGGTAACGCACTTGTGGCTCCTGAATTGCATATGCTCATGGGCAGCGGTAGTTTTTTACCATTAGGTGACCCGTCTGCTGGTTTGTCCCCTGTACCATAAAAAAACAGTTCTTTTTTTCTAGATAAAAGGTAAACCTATGTCTTTTTCTCTTTTCTGTACCCCGACAAAGTGTAGGCAAAATGTCATGATGATTGGTTGAGTAGTTAAGGCGTGAGAGCTTTACAAACAAACAAACTCATTTTCGCATTTATAACACACTAGCTGTTGAGCACACTGGCATGCAAATCGGACAAAATACTACGGGAACTGTATTATGCCAGGATAAAAGTAGTCTATGTCTTTCTCCAGGATTATAGTCTTGCCAAATTTCAAATCCGAACAAACAAACATAGTTACTTTTGGATTTATAATATTAGTATGGATATATAATCATTTTTACGTGAATTAACACGATTTACTCACGTGTATATTTGGGACCCGACAGGAGTCGTTTACCATATTAAAATAAACGAATCTTTAATACGTTGCCAATACTGACAATAGACCTCTCTCAGCAGGTCTACGTCTAGTCATACTTTCTACTAGTAGCAGCAGAAACCCTTTTTAATCAATTTCAAAAAGGAGGTGTTCTCAATTGTGTTGACTGCTATACCATAGGTCGTGGGTTCGATTCCCACCCGAGTCTGGGTGTTCTTTGTATGTTTGTAAAGTCCCCCGCGACACAGAAGTAATTCTTAATGCGGAAGTTGTATTTTATAAAGAAAAAAAAATCGACGTAATGTTTATTTTTGGGTGTACGTTAGTTGACATCTTCGCCATTTGTGAACCGGTAAGGGTGGAAAATTAAAGGATGAAGAAGCATTGAAGTCTGTGATCCTTTTTTAAAAGCTGCCGCTATAACTCTTGCGATAACCAGAGATCGACCTCTGCGATTGACAAAACATGCAAATGTTTATTTAATTCAAATGAGTCATCGACACATCTTGATACGTCTGTTCTATAACAAACGTCTCTCCCACAGCGCACTTCGCAAATATCTCGCATATTTACACACACGCCTGTCTGTCAGTATGTCAGTACAGCATCCCTGCTTTCTATGATCAATCTGGCTACGTCAGAATGTGAAAAAACATTGTACTTCCGACGTATTTTTCTTCTGGATGAAATTAGATTTGTGTTAATGTCGGCCCAATTCGTGATCGGTCGGGGTTACGAAAAAAAAACCGTCAGAAAAAAAGGGTTGACTCATGGCCTTGATTTAACTATTAATTTTGATACAGAAACAAGCCTTTTACCTACTGAGGAAGAGAGAGAGAACAGCCTTCCATGCAATTAGCTCCTATTCTTACACATCTGTCAAAGCTCCTTACACCGACGCGACGTTAGAACTTTCGAACTTCGATATCGAATGCTTCTGACCCTAAGATGTTTTTATAGACAAATGTCATTGTTCAGACCCGTAATTTTTTTGAGAACACTACATATTTAATCAGTATTACAGATAGATCCCGACCGATTCGCCATCTTAGGTCCTGAATTTGCCTAAAATTGTTCACGCTTTACGTTATTGGCCGGGTCTACTTATACGAGCTTAAAATTATACCAAACGTTTCTGTAACATCCTAAATAGAAGACTACATTATAGTGTATTTCAAAAGATGATTAGGATGTGTTACGAGCGTTCATACATAAGCATTAGCTGGCCTCAATTGTTTTTACTATCCACCCGTGACGAAAACCGGTGCAATTCGATCGAAACTTCACGAAAAAGAAATCGTAAAAAGGTATTGTACTTTATTAATATTACCGCAATTAAATATCAATTTCCACATCTAATTAACTAGCTTCATTTCAATCTACCTGGCAACAGTAATTGTTTTTTTTTAATCATATAAACCTCGTTCTATTACAGCACACAATTGTTCAGTACACTGTGTATAAAAAACCAAATATATTTTTAACTGGTGTTGTGTACACCGCGTTGGTTTGCTAGTGATTTTTTATTATCAACGAGTATGCCAAACTAGTATGTGGGTTATCAAAACAGACATCATGTGGACCAATACATGTGAAACAATATAATGTTTTGGGAATTAGAGAGGGACGAGTGGACGGTAGGGATCAACAGGTTCCTGGTAGTTTTGTATTGTGTTTAAAGTCAATTTCCGCACTAGGTATTACTCCTGTGACGCCGGAGACTTTACTAACATTAAAAAACATCCAAACTCGGAACCACTATTTCTAGATCTCACACATTGTTGTCCCGTGTAGGAATCGAACCCCCAAAACAGCGACAGCAAGTGGCGCAGCGACCACTTTAGCCATTGAGGCCGTCCGTTCAGTCAAAAGTGGAGAGGCATTTCTGGGAAAGTATCTTCTCTCAACAGAAGAGTGTGGTTTGTCAGCATTTCTGGCGTACTCTGGTTGTCTGGTTATTAAGGTTTCCAGGTTTGGTTTCCAGTTTCAGACATGTTCACATTGCTGGTGTCCCATCACCATCAACCCGGTCATGTGCTTGTTTGGAAACTTAATCGTAGAAACCTGTACTATTCTGTATTGTGTCGTAGGTATAAAATGATGTCAAAACATAAAATGCTTATTTGAAAATATGCTTAAAAATTTTAAATGGATTTTTTTAGAAAGACATCTCCTTCATTAGGAATGATTCCTGTGTCGGACTTTACAAACATTCAAATAACGGACACAAAGAACACCCAGACTCGGAACAACTATTTGTGGATCACAATTTTTTTTGTCTCAAGAGGGAATGGAAAACACAACACTCGGCGCGGCGAAGGGACGAGGCGACAACTTTAACCATTACGCCCCCCGTGCAGTCTGATTATTGGCAATAGAATAGAAAATAGCATAATAATATGACTCCACAGTCCATGAACGTTTGCAAACACCGGAGATATCACGTGCTTCTCGCAGACACAGGTTTTGCGATGAGGGCGTGACAAAATTCCCTTTTTAACTTTTGGTCTAATGGTTAGAGATCCTGACTACTGAGCCGGAGGTCGTCGGTTCGATTCCCACCTAGGATAAATAATTGTATAATGAGCTTAATGATTTGTTCTGTGTCTGGGTGTAATTTATCTATAATGTGTAGGTATATATTTCCAAAGGTTGTCAGAAATCGGTTTTAGCGATCAGATCGCTCATTGTACCTAACATTAACATTGAAATAATTAATTAAATTTTTATATGATGCACGATAAAGAACATTCTATCTATATAAGTACATATGTTTATTAGCAGTCTGGTTACCATAGTACAAGCTCTGCCTACTTTGCCATCAGACGGCCGTGTGTGAGTTTGGTCAAGTTATATTATTAAAATGTTTAGATGTAACAATCATCAAGATTCGTCAACTACAAAGGTTCGTCACTCAAGATGGCGTTTTCACACAATTTTAAACTTGGAAATTCAAAATAAAGCTGACGAACGCCAACCAAACAATTCCAACTCCTGCCTCACTAATAAACATGCTAAACAGCTGCTATTAAATACAGTAACAATTCATCATCATCAATTTAGCTATAGGTCGTCCAGTGCTGGGCATAAACCTCCCTTAATAACTTCCAAGACGATTGGTTGGAAAGGTCTGCATTCACCGAGACGACCATAACGCTTAATAACAAGCTATTATATCATAACCTCAGTACGTCACGATCACTCCGCACAAAAGAAACGCGTCAGAAAACACCACAAGTTGGCCGTCATCCAATGTGCGTACGTCTCTTTCTGGGTTTGTGTACAATTTATATAATTTTTTTTCATTTAAACTTTGTTTTCTAGGGAAAGATTTTTTATGTTTTTAATGAAAATTACATGGAATTAAATTTTATATTTCTTTTATACATTTAATTCTTCGTTTTCTATAGAATGATTGCGTTATATTCGTTTTCGTATAGAAAATTACAAAGAATTGCTGTAATTTACTTTATTTTCTGTTAATTCGTTGTATTCATTTTCTAAGGAATGATCACACAAAATAGTCTGTCATTTATCTCTTCACACCGAAATCTCTGCACCGATCTTAACTTAGAGACGAACACAGACGTCTTTTCATAATGTATATTTTTTTTAACAAGTCAGCAAAAGTCGGTATATTGTATATTATACTAGCTGCGCCCCGCGGTTTCACGGGATAAAAAGGAGCCTATAATATATGTTAATCAAGGTCTCCAGCTATCTACATACCAAGTTTCATCACAATCGGTTCAGTAGTTTTTGCGTGAAAGAGTAACACATCCATCCATCCATACTTACAGACTTTCACGTTTATAATATTAGTAGGATATCTACTTTTATAACACGCGTATATAACCCCGAAGGGATAGGCAGAAATTTATTACTACAGAGTGCATTTTAATTTATGTAAATCCTTCAAGGAACGTGGTCAGCTGCTGTTTTCGTAAAGCTGATGTTCACCCAGATAAGCTATTTTTAGTTAAACATGTTTTTCTTTTTATTTAGAGTTTCGTGACAATATCAATCCGTTTTTTTTGACAAACGCTAAGTTTATTTCTAAAATTAGTACAAAAATACCCAAAAAATAGCATTGTTTAAATAAGAAACCAGATCAGTTAGATTGAAGGAATTACGCAAATTAAAATTCACTAAACTCACCTTCAACAATTTGATTGACTCGAATAATTTATTATTTTGTTATTTAATTGATACCAAACTAAATTATGCTTTATATTATAACTGTCTATAGAACTAAGGAGGCAAAACATGGCACGGTTACTGACCGGTTCATAGGTACAGAAGGTGTAGCAACATGATGCATTTAAAGATAGCCCGTGATGATGATGATGATGATGATTTTTGGATTTTATTTTTAAAGATTCATAACCCGAAATATTTTAAGAAACAACAACGGGCACCCCTATCTTTAAAACTACCTACTTTAAAATCCAGCTGACATACCAACAAGCAACGCTCTCGCAAAAAAAAAAAAACAAAACAAAAACACAAAAATCGCAGCGCATCTGTATCAGCGCGCGGGCGCACCTGCTCGCAACGCCATCTGTCGGCCGAATCTCTTAGTTACCAAAACACCTGTTTCCGTGTTAAATAGATCCGTGTAGTTCTTTGTGTGTTGCCTTGGCTGGTACATAAGGTATGTACATTGCAATATTAATTCGTATATATTAATAAGAAAATTAAAAAAAAAAAACTCGTTTGTTAGTGAATAGGTATATTCAGAATTTTTGTCTGCGTTATTGTAATTGTCGATGGAATATTCTAGACATTACGACGTTTCGAATACTCTATAGTGGCATGCTTTCAATGATAGCCTACTATTTGCTAGTCGGTCATGAGTTCTCCGTGATTAGGAATAACTGGATCATTTTTAGGCGGGCTGTTGGTCTAGTAGTTAGTGATCCTGACTGCTGAGCCATAGGGCGAGGGTTCGATTCTCATCGAGGACAAATAATGGTGTGATGAGCACGATCATTTGTTCCGTGTCTGGGTGTAATCACTACATATTTTAAAACAAAGTTCCCCACCGCGTCCGTTTCTCTCTGTCTGTTCCCGATAAACTGAAAAGCTACTGAACGGATTTTTATGCGGTTTTCACTAATAGACAGGGTGATTCATGAGGAAAATTGAATTTTACGTGAACTAAAAAAGGACTAAAATATCTATAATCAGCGCCTTTTTCAAAACGGTCGGTCCCAAAAGTTAGGGTCGGTTTTCAGTCTAACTACGATACGACCGAACTTCGATATTTTACGTGAAGCGACTGCCATCGGACCTCCACAACCCAAGTACTAGGTGATATCGAAGGTCTGTAGTTAGACCGTTGTCGGACTTTTTAGGACTCTAACTACCCGTAACGAATGCCACAGATGTTCGTATGGCAACCGGGACCGACGTACTGAGGGGTTTCAAAGTGTTAAGAATGGTCACTCATCCTAAGACTGACCTGGCTAGTATTACTTGACCTTGTAATGTGCTAACCTAATCGGTTACCACTTAGCCACGAGCCCCCCTAAAATATCTAAAATATTTAAATAAATTATTTCAGCCCTAGGATGCCAAAATTACGGAGAAATTCGTTTTACACACGAAAAGTCTTGCGACTATAACAAGTCGTACTATATCGTATCGTAGTAGATTATTATATGTTTACTTTAAAATCTTTTTGAGAACTGTGCGATGAGATGACTATTTTATTCATCAACAACAATTTGTAATAGAATATACGTTATGGCTACCGTCTAAGGAGGGAAGTGAGTAAATAATTACAGTTATTTAATTAATTCTTCTTAGACACAATTACGTTGAAGGTCAGTAGATTCCCGCGCGCGGCCCTACGCTGTGTTATGAACATATAATTGCAAGGTGCAACCGCCGTGACGTCATCGGAACATATGGTGACGGGCGACACACGGCTGAGTATTATGTGCGGCACTGCGGTGTGTAAGTAGGTACTAATTTTACATTTAAAGGCCCACATTGAAGCTTAATAACAATACAAACTAAATAACAAAAAATAAACCGACTTCAAGGAAATTGATTCTAAAAAAACATTGGTAGATACTAAAACCTGCCTAAAAATATGTAGAATGCGTTAGTAAAACAGTCATGAAAATGGGTCATTTTACTTTTAAGAAAACACATACATAATTACATACATAATCGAATACAGAACCTAATTCTTTCAAGTAGGTTAAAAATTTATTTTAAATCTCACATTCAATCATACATAATTTAAATCATACATTCAGCATATAAACGAATACACCGACAGGTCCTACGTATACTGGTACAACTGCAAAATTGTAACTTTACAGGAGAGAGATTCAAAGATACTAAAGCTCGTAACTTTGTACTAATAAAACAAAAATTTTTGATTTGTATCTTTGAAACTAATCGATAAGTATTTTAAAATAAATGTTACCCGGTATAAAATATAGGTTAAGCTATAGCTATTGGTGCGAAAAACAATTGTCGTCATTTTGCTGGTTATACCAGTATACTAGGACACGTCGACACGGTGTTTCTTGTCTGTTGTCAGTATGATACTAAGTGCGAAGGGGCCCTGCTAAAGTCATTTCAGGAAACGCACTCGAAACCAACACAATTCAAAATAAACGCACAAAATAATTAACGTTTGGATTTCAAATATTCTCCCATATGTTCTATAAAATGAATCACCTGCAATTCGGATTCACCCTTGTTTTGTCGTCAATATTAATTCACAATTATGTATGCATGTCTGCATGTGAACAAGAGACCTGGCACTATTACCCCTGGAAGGCAGACCGGCTGTCATTAGAGTACATTTACACCTACTTGAAGTGGCTACAAGTACTTTGCCTTTGAGTATTATTATTTCCTTGATAGGTGTGCAAAGATTTCCAAGATAGAAACAGAGATTTAGAGTCATTGACCGGAGGCCCTAATCCATGGCAAGGTCTAAATTGTTGTGGGGCTTTGGGGACCGGGATCGCGGTCCCGAATTCCATCTTTTAATAAAATAATTATTTTTTCGCGGTATGTTGGGACCACGTATATTTTATTATTTTCTAAAAATAATTTCATTTTTATGTCTCCTAAGGGATTCTCCATTGATCACGTAAGGCTCAAAAGAGGGGAGGGAGTTCGAGACAAAAATCACGAAGTATCACAGGGGCGGGAGAGGGGGGGGGGGGGGGTGTAGTGAGATATCACGTGTATTTATTTTTATAGAACGCCGCGATTATATCTGTATTTAAAGATAACATTTTGTAAATTTTAAATATATTTTAAACTAAAAAAATACACGTGATTAATGGACGATCCCTAACCTGTACGTATGACCGTACTTTCCCGAGAACCCGTGCGGTCCTGGTCCCAAAAGCCCTACGACCCGATTTAAAAATAGTTTTTTTTTGTAACACACCAAGTTTCGACTACAACACCAAAATAACTTTATTGTTAGTTATTCAATAGATTTATGACTTGGTAGCTGTGTAAAATAGTTTTGAGTTTTCTAATTAAACGGTGTATACACCACGTGTGCTGAACAATTATTCTAATTATATCCCAACATACCCGCAGAGTGCCAAATTAGGTCAAATGACTCACAACTAAACTCGCAGTATTGGACTTATTTTCGCAGCAATTATTCCGAAACTGCGACATATGTTCTAAAAGATTTTTATTTAGGAGTGAAAGGGTAAGTACTTGAAAAATAAAAAGATTGACGAAAAGTGAGGGTAAAGCAGTTCAACTTCTTCTTATCAGTTACCCATCTTCTTACCCTTATCCAAAATTTATTTGGGGTCGTCACTATAGGTTTTCTTCTTCCCTTCTATATTTTTATTACATTTCACTGCTTAGAAGGAGGAGCCTTCTAGCCTCATCCTCTTTCGTCCTCTACTCTTGTATGCGTCAACTTCCTTCCTTACTTCAATAAATAACTTCCATACATAAAAGTCTCTGCACCACGTTTCGCTTATCCCTTCGCATCAACATAAAAATGTTTGTGAAGAAACGCGACAATACAACTATCGCAGTTACATTTCTTTCTCGCTGATAATTGTATTTATTTTTAAAGGTAAACATGCAGACATATGTGTAACTTGATATGTATAGTTACTGATGCAATATAAAGGAATACCAGTGGTGCCATGTGCTTCAACCAAAAAAAAAGTATGTAAGAAACAGTCTCACAACTTCTGATATAAAATATGAAAATCACTAACAGTAACTGCCAAGTTGTTCGTATCACTATTCGCACTCAAGTCAACGTTCTGAACTTATGTCTATCCTTTTAAAACCCCACTATTCATTAATATTTATCAATCGACCAATACCATTGCGTTACCGGTATAACCAGTCAAAATAATGTCTTTTAACTTATTCTTATAAATAGTGAACTGTGTTATCATCTATTAGTTTGCCATTATTTTTAATAAAATAGAGTTTTTGATGTGGCGACGACAAGTATGATATGGCAATCCTTACTAATATAATTAATGGAATACTACTATAATATTTTTTTCGTTTAGGGTGCAAATGAGTAAACGGGTCACCTGCTCAAGATTCACAAGTGCGTTGCCAACCTTTGAAATGGGAATAGGGGAAGGGGGAAGAAGAGGGGGAGAGGGGGACAGGGAAGGGTTAGGGCCTCCGGTAACCTCACTCACTCTGCCAAATACGGTGTACTGTCACTGTGTGTATATTATACTTATTTTTATAAAAAAATATATGCTTTTACTTTACTTTTGCATTTGTAATATAAAACACAAAACTGAAGCGGCAACAGCTGCTGTATTTAAATACACAGTCTTTCGTTTTGTTTTCTTTTTATTTAATTATATTTTTTTAAATGTAACTTCCCCTTTTATGAAGCATACACACACGCCTCTGATACGTATCGATTTTATTCAATACAACATTTACAGATACAACTTGAATCAATAGAATTGAATAGAGCAACTACAAATTGCTCTAAGTGTTGGAATGCAGTGTCGTGAAAATAGAAAAATTTCGTTAATTTTGAACAAAACCATACTCCCCGATTTCCTCACAGCCCTTTCAACATTTCTCAATAGAGGTAATAAACGGAAATGCTTTTATTCTAAGAAACAAATAGAACTATATTAAAATTAACGCATCATTCATGAACGAAACTAATGTTTACGTACCTACGTCTTTGCGGTTAAATTCGCCGTAATAGATTATAATATGACTGAATAATACAATTACTAATTATATGTTTATGAACTTAATAATAGTTTGATAATAATAAAGTTCTAACTTATTCATTATAAATATTATGTTTTGGTTTGCAAATAATTTATTAGAATCATAAACAAGAGACAGACTAACCGATGCTGCCATCTAGCGGCGAGTAGTGGAACTATTTTAGTAATAGTATCACTGTTTTCCTACAGATGGCGTTGTAACATTGTTTTGTGTGATAAAAAAATTATTCCAGAGGTAAAACAAGATATCCAAAACTATTTTTAATATCTACCTCGGCCCAATTACGGCGCGTTATAGCAGTCATGGCGTAATGTAGTTGTGGGGACTTACCTGTAACAATAAACACAAAATAATTTTAACACATTGTATAAATATAAGGTATAAAATGTATAAAAACAGGGTTTTGAGACTGAGATACGTGATTGTTGCAAACAGCCGTTTTTCTATAAACGGACTTTATTACTAACCCTTTGTTTTTTATTGCAATTATTATTAACGTATACGACAAAAAAAGCCGTTCATTATTTTAGTTTGTCACCGACCCCAGGTCCGCTTATGGAATTAAATATATTAACGCCGGGTTCCTATAATCAAGAAACAATTCGTTTCGCTCACGGACATTAAAATTTCGTTGAATTTTCAAAGAAAATTTTACCGTCCGTAAGCAAAACGAATCGTTTTTTTCATTATAGGAACGCGGCATAAGAGATACCCGACTTTTACCGTACAGGTGAACTGTTAAAACTCATATTAGGATCACGTCAATCATCCTACTACCCAAGAACAACTGTAGTTTTGATTGTATTTTCATTTCTCACAAATACTTTTTGGTTTTTATTCGTTTCTCTAGTGGCGTAACTGAGTGCTTATGTCTGCGTGTGTTCTTAGGATACTCGGATTGATCCTTGGCTATAATACACCTCTGCTTACCCCTTCGGGAATAAACTTACAACAACATAACAAACTCTGCATATAAGTACCTACAATTTTGCGTACGTTTTAAATGATAAATTACTTTATTTTTGTAAGAAACCAAAGAAGAAACGCCGAAACCAACTCAAGGATCCAAGTGTAGATAGAGTGAATAGGTTTCCCTTGGATAGGTGTGTACCATCTTGGTCTTCATCGTCACTTTCCATCAGGTGAGTTGGAAGACAAATGCCTATTCCATTACACAAAAAACAAAAAAAGTCTACATAAATTCAAACTGCAAGTGCCATGTATGGGTCCGGGGTGGTATTTATACAAAGGAACCATTTCAGTTTTGAGCTGATCAGGCACGACACCTAGTAGGCTAGAGTAGTCGGTGACATGGAACTCAACCACATCTTAGGGAGCTCTACGACTTCAACCGTAAATGGTTTAATGAATTTGTAACTACGTTAATACCGTCAAAAAATCGATGCCTGGAGTATTTTCTTGAAGTCAAAACTTGTTTAGGTAAAGTAAGAAAGAAAGAAGAAAGAAAAACATTTATTCTGACATTCACAGGACCGCACACAATTATTACAATAAAAATAAATAAAATTAGGTAACTATTGCCCTGTGCAATGCCAGAAAAGGCACCTATCTCAGCATATTGCTACAAATTCAAATTAAAAATCATTTATTCAATTAAGATACCAAGTGACATTTATGAACGTTAAATTGAAGCTACTGTTAAAAATCATAGATACAGCCTGAGAGACTGCAGCGCTGGTATTATGTGCACTTTTGCTATGGGGAAAAAAGCACTGAACTGGTGACCGTCACGCTAATAATACATATATATAGATCCACTAGAGGGCGCTAATCTAAACATTGGGTTCTGTCAGCTCTTCATTAATTAATGTCACCAACCGTGTGACGTTTTAAGTTCGTCGTTTCGTTTAAGTTTTCTCTTCTGTCGGCAGTCCCATAACTATTTTTTTTTACTTTTCTTGTTTGTTTGATAACATTGCCAGTTTTTTTTGAAGTTAACTTTAGGCATGTCTCCAAAAAAAAAAAGATTACTTGCTAAGCAGCTCTCAGTCGAGCTACTTGCTACCTTCAAATTGTATAGCGGTGAAATATAACCTACTACCTGTACAACATGTAATTCACCACATTGTAGCCGCGCGTCAAATACAATCTACAGCCAACCTCTGTCCGATGTCCGCTACAATATTACCCCTACTACGACATAAATGATATTACCACCCTAGTTAAATATTATAAAAGCGTTAGTATATTATGAGTGTTATTTAGTATATATATTTATTAATTAGACACGCTGAAGCGACTGGATGGATTTGGGTGTTTACTACACAGATTTCTATATTTACAAATTAGCAACCCGCCCCGGCTTCGCACGGGTACAAATTATACACTTAAACCTTCCTCATGAATCAGTCTGTCTATTAGTGAAAACCTCATGAAAATCCGTTTAGTAGTTTTTCAGTTTATCGCGGACGGACAGACAGACAGACAGACGCGGCGGGGGACTTATTTTTATAATATGCAGTGGTATGCACACTAAAATAGATTAAATTCTTAAGTATTTGCTAAGATACCTATTGATACTTTTCTACACAATTTCGAATCGATAACCCTGGTATAACCCTGCTAATCAGATAACCGGGTTTTAGTTATTAACTCTAAGTTAGTAACTACATATGTATCTTGTATCAGTTGCAGTGCAATTTGCTTTTGGCGTGCTATGCTGACACAACTAGTTATCATAACTTATCATCAGCAGAAGCAATATCCTTTTCCTATCATTGCCTTCCCTTTTTTCTTTTTCCCTACAATTTGTTTGATTCCCAAAGTGCCCGGTTTTCGGCAATACCCTTGTCCCCTATTACGTAAGTGCACGAGTGGGAACAAATTACAATCGACAAGATGTAGGTACCTAATACACCTTCCGGGAAACAAGCGTGAGTGTGTGTGTATCGGACGAACAATATAGATCTTTGCAATTTAATTGAAGCTAAAATAGGAAAATTATTTTAGGTGATACGGTGACAATCGAGTTTCTATAGTTACCTCGCAGATGGAGCGGCACGATCGCTCACAATACGGGACAAGCAATATACATACGAGGGACCGTCCATGGCATCAATACGCTTAATTAAAACCTGAGCGACTGGCTAATTGGAATACCTGGTGGCAGCGCTGGTATGTACCTGAGCCTGTCATATTAGATGACGTGTTTGTACATGTATACCATATTATTATGCATATACACGACGGAATCACTATTGGTGAAAAAAAATAATAATAAATATGTAGAATAGCATAAAATAAACTTTATTGTACACGAACTATAAATTAAAAACAAGGAAATCGCAGTAACAATATGTACAATGGGCTATCGCTAAAAGCAATTTCTTACAGGCAACCTTTGGATGGATGGATGAAAGGAAATAAAATAAATAATGTGCAGTTTTTGGTGTAAGAGAGTTGCAAGAGTTCTTAAGTAAATAATAGTAATAGTGTTAAAAAATAAACATATAAATACACACGCATACATACATATGTACATACTAAATACATAAACTTACATCGATACAGTAGGTACTCATATGTATAAATATAATATACAATTATAACGATATAACGAAAATAGACATAAGAATATACAGCTAATGAGGGGTATAATTAAGTGATTTTTGACCAAGTTTATAAAAGCTCTTATTGTTTGGGCACGTCTAATACATAACGGCAAGGCGTTCGATAGTTTGTACTGTACTGTAAAAGATTTCGCAAGTCCGATGCCTTAGCCATTACGCTACCGCCGCTATTTTTCCCTGACGTATTCCTAATAATATCCGTCTTCCCCTAAGCTCTCGCGGCGAACGGGCGATAGGCCTCCTTCCCTATTATAAAGTTGCAGAGTCAAGCATAAATATCCTAATCTCTAGTATGTCCTTTCATATCCTATATTCTAATTATTATCTAATACATAAGTAATATTGTTGTTTACATCAGCGGTCAGGCTCTCAACTGCAGAGTCAATACATAAATATGTAGATATTATATTTACATGGGTATCTAAGTATATTCATCCGTATTCTGGTAGTAGTGGCTAGCCATGTAAAGTAATTGTAGATATACAAAATATTACTATATTATAACTTGCGTATCTGCAATTATATATAATTCTATCGGCGAAGAAAACAACGTGATAAGCAATGCATATTAATGTGCGGCAATTGAATCTGCGATCACTGACGAATACTCTAATGGTTGCAAAAAAACCAGATTCGAAAAATTTCTTGTCTTTAACCGGGGATCAAACTTAACAGTTCGTTGTAGGACGTCACTGGTTATACAACACATAGGTAAATGTAGCTTTAATCAATCTAATCAATCTTTTGTTAAACATTACATACGTATATCGGCAGTATAAAACAGTCGTAACAAATATCAGAATTCTGTTTCAGACACGCTTTATGAGCTTACAGCTGCCAATATTGGGCGAGGAGTGGTACACGATTAAACTTTGAAGATATTAGTGTGTTTCTATCGCTCGTCGACAATCAGCAAATCGTATTGGCATCGAATATAGCATTTTATATTGGCACGATACAGTATGTCGATAAACTATTTAATATCTTAATGATAGCATTTAATAACACAGTGGGAACATGTTGCTTGTTGTTTTTCAGAAGCTAAGGGAAACCGACGAACGAAAGATGTGAATTATTGTTATGATTTAAGTAGGAAAGTAACAACGCTTTATTATTATTTACTTGTGAATCCTTCCACAATAAACGTTTGCATGCGAAGTCGCGCTTTACACCACTCGCGTGCATCTTTATGTAAATCCTAAAGACCGGAGCAAAAAGAGCAGGTTGTAATGTACTAGTTAATAGCCGCGTTGGTACATTCCAAACGCTCACGCCGCCGCCGCGTCACCGTCCCACCCCGTTCGCTGTTTGCCCCAACCTTTAGTTTACGGTCGATCTTTAGTTTTAGCGTCTTTTACACGCATCCCTCTTTGAAATTTATATTCGGTATCAAAGTTGTCAGTAGATGATATGACGGATAAGCATATTTTGTAATAATATAAAGAGAACGTAGACTACACGATAATTACTTGTTACATACATAAAGCTGAGTACCTGGGAGACTGAAATTTGCTCGGTAGCTTTTTGTAAAATCGTATTTTCTTTTTGTAAAGTTGCATTTTTACAGGAAATACAACTATGCAGTTGAACTTAAAATGCAAAACTGTATCTGTATACAAAATTTCATCAAAATCGTTTCAGCCGTTTCCTAGATTCAAACTATATATATTCAAGATTTACTCGTTCAAAGGTATTAGATAGATTAGATAAGGTTATTTTAAGAATAAAAATCGGAAAATCTCAAAAGACGAAATGTGTTGACAAAACTGGATCAAATAACATTATCGACGTATGGGAGCCTGTCTTGTCTGCACACTAACACCTAAATCCAATACAAACAGAATCAGCACAGTAGATAAAGATACTATACGAGATTGAGGCTGGGCAGTGGGCACGTGTTCAAGCTATATTTAGTCATAGTTTCGATGTTACAGATGTTTTGGGTCAGATGCGCACCTGTGAATTGGATGGTATGTGTAAGTGTGGAAAAACAACAACATTTTTAGAGTTATTTGAAATTGTGCAATGTTTATCTTTATGTATATCTATATATTAATACGTGAAGCGAAAACTTTGGATCCCTTTTTACGAAAATTGGGCGGACGGAGGAGTATGAAATTTCCCACACTCATAGTTTATACAGAGAAGTGACTAATGCTAAAATTTTTGAACAATATTTGCTACAAAGTTAAAAAAAATGCAAAAACGGGTACATACAGCTATGAGTGTCCAGTATATATTTTGACCTGTCATGGTACAAAAGTCTATACAATGACAGGTTAAGTAATATTGGCCAATGAAATAAACCATGGTCGAAATTAGACCACCACCGGATCTCTAATATATATAATTCTTCTGCACGTGTGTGTAAAATTACACAATTTTGTGTGTTTGAGTGGGTCCCTGGATGATTAAAATTCACACTTGGAGCCCGGTAGGGTTCTACGATTCTTTTTTAATTTTTGTAATGACATAAAATTTTATTTTTGTGTTTTTAAGACTATAGTTTATATGTTCTACTGTCGAAATAAATTATCACATCGAAAGAAAATCCTACGTTCGAGCAGTACATCTCTCTGGTCTGCTATTATACTATAAATTGGTGTTGTTTTATAACTTATACATCGCCTGGTGTTTACGAAAGTAATTAAGACAAACTCACACAAAACCAGCTATCAGATAATAGTATTTTAATTTAATTTTCGACTTTGCTATTCGATTACATACAGTTCGGATTCAAAGGTAAATATTTCTTTTCTTATACAACCAAGATAGCAAACAGATGTTCTCGAGGACTTCCTTTCTAGGGTATACCCGAGTCCCTTGCAAGAATTACTTGTGACGAAACACCGGGTGGCTTTAATCGGTACGATTTCGACATAATACTTCACAATTAGCCCCCCCCCCCCCCCGAGGTAAACACAAAAAGATAGCAAACAGATGCACAGTCAACTTACTGCCAGTCTTCCCTTTGAGATTTAGCGATCTTTTTCAAAAGCTGAAATATAACAACGAGTTTAATTCGAACATAGATCTGATAAGAAACTTAATAAGTATAATGAATGTAACACCTAATTTACTGTATTCTGACAAAATATAAATTTACCTTTATCTTATCTTTAGAGGCATGGACTTAACGGCAACAGCCAGTTCGAGTTACAGCTTTTTACATTGCTTACTCTCACTAGTTCATCCCTTCCGTTCTTTTGCCTCTCCTTCTTATCAACCTTTCCCTTTCAATATACTCCCAAATTCGCCATCTTTAATTTTTGAAGGTATGGTATAGGGGGCAAACGAGCAGACGGGACACCTGACGGTAAGTGACTACTGCCGCCCAATGGCACCTGCAACTCAAGAGTCACAAGTGCGTAATTCGCCATAGCGTCCAGTTGGCAGCAATAGGCTATAATTTTCTCCCACTTCGTAATAAGAGACATCTTATTACGAAGTGGGAGCAAATTATAGTTGGCAAATGTGGATGTTTCATACGCCTCTGTGCACCCCTTCGGGGATATAAGCGTGGTTGTACAAGTATGTATATATTATCTGCTGTTAGATATGTATATGTTTTCACTTTTCTGATGTAGCTGAGTGTCATCCTTACGATGGAGTGCTGGTGTTGGCTCTAACTAATAGGAGTCACATGAGCATACACTCGAACTCAACCTACACTAAGGCTATCGGCAGTCGAATTGGATATTAATGCTGGAAATAACATGCAAGATTAAGATAGTGCGAACAAAACTAATCTCTGAAAATAGACCTGCAAATCCATCGCAACAATATTGAGATCCATTATACTGGTTGTTACTTGGCAATAGAATAGCACGTGATCTTCAAGTGTGAGTTTGTGGAATTTTACTAGATTGAGAAGCGTAAACATATACACTTAAGTATACGGTGTGTAGATCAGCAGTGTTTATTAGAAAGGATGTTTATTTATTTAATCTTCAACAATTTACATCGTTGTTGGATTTTATATTAGCTACATGCAGTCATTATAAATTAATAACAATTTATGGGTAACCAAAAACATATTTATAAATAAACAATCAAATTATACATAAAACTCAAAAATGTCATTTATCCATTACTAGTAACCCGCTCCGGCTTCGCACGGGTAGCAGAGACATCTTCAACAATCATCATCATATTTCAATCAATTCACACAAAATCTTAACAAATTATACACATAAACCTTCCTCATAAATCACTCTGTCTATTAATGAAAACCGCATGAAAATCCGTTCAGTAGTTTTTCAGTTTATCGCGAACAGACAGACAGACGCGGGGGACTTTGTTTTATAATATGTAGTGATAATGCATGTCGTAACGTACTTCGTCGTCGTTGTCGATGTACTTCAGGGGTAATATTATCTTATATAAATTTGGAAAAAATCTTACCCCAAAAGTGGAAAAAAAAGTTAAAATTACTAGTGGCCTGATTTAGATGAATCTTTATTGTTTGTGCTTTAAAAAAATAATTAAGAAATTATGTTATGTAAAACGCCGTCTTTGTGTAAACTTTTAATTAGGACTTCTTAAAGATAGACAATTCGGCGTCCTTGGAAGAAAAGGCCTTTTGAACCGAAACCATTCTGGTTTTAAAGACAAAAAGGTATGAGCATATCACGAGCAAAACTCACGAGCATCATTGACAATTATTCAGAACACAGAAACCATGAAGACCGATAAATATTAATTCTGATAGGTGTCTAACAATTTAGTGAATTTAACTCGGTGTAAAACACCACCATTTGCGAATAATGTTTCTCTGCCTTCTAAAGGAAAATTATGTGAAAGAAGTATGGCATTTTAAAATACATAGTCTTTCGCAAATGGTACGTGATAGGTTTAGGCAACGTTGGGGCTACGCTAAGGATACGTGATCCTCAAAGATATATATGCCCCTAAATAAATCTAAAAATAAAGTGGCATGTGTAAAAACTTGCTGTGTAACAGACCTGTCTGCAGTTTATCGGCGGTGAGGCTGCGCAAGAGTCGCTTGATGCTGCGCCGGCGTCGCACGCCGCACGAGTCGTCCGCACTCATAGCCATGGCTCAAACCATCTTATATTTTAACACTGATTATCACACTGATTTCTTTTATTTGGTCATATTTGGTGTTCCTCACGGTATGTACCACTAAGTTATAAAAACGATTCGCAATATGAAGAAGTTTGCAATAAGATAAACTAACCTAACTAAAGTGTCATGTTTATTATCTTTCAATATCATACGGCTCGTAAATTACAAACTCTTAGCGATTAGAAACATGTACTACATACGCCTGAGTAACTTAAGCTCAGCATTTGACACAAATGTTTCAGGTAGAGGTATCTTTAGTTTCATGTGACATGGGCACCCTAAAAATCAACCCCTAAGAAACCACAAGTTAATATCTACCGCTAGGTGGGGAGAACACTAATCCTATGTGATTGATATTTGCTTGGAAGGAACTTGTTTCGTATTCTTTGTAAGGAAGCGGTGAAAGGGCTCGAGGATAAGCAGGAATAAGGATTTATTGCAATAAAGGAGAGAAAAAAATTATGCGTCGTAAGATCACGATTACTTTAAAAGACACAATCTGTAACAATAGTTCACGATTTTAGGTTTATTTATAGGACACTATCGCCACATTTTTCAATTCAAACTATATTTTCACTATTTGTATATAAATAAATACTTTGTTTTTTTATACATTATGGGGCAAACGAGCAGAAGGGTCACCTGATGGTAAGTGACTATCGTCGCCCATGGACACCTGTAACTCAAGAGTGACAAGTGCGTTGCCAGCCTTTGAGATGGGAGAAATCAAAACTAAACTACTTTAAGCTTTTGGTTTTCTCAACATTTGTTAGGCTTGCATAAAATAGTTAGATAGGTGGACCGAAAATAAAATATAATGCTCAAATATGTATCTAATCGAAAAACTGGTCACCAATCTGTAAAAAGCCAGCGATAATACCTAAAATATAGGCTCGACATACAGATGGGCTTAACGGTCAGTGTTTGTTTTGAAACAAACGATTTGACTAGGCACTAGGCATAAAACGAATGATAGCACTATACTATAATTATATAAGGTACTGAAAAATATTTCTCATCCCAAATGTCAATTTAAAAGGTTACAGGACTGCGGGGCGTTGACCTTTTAATTTAATTAGGTCAGTGCACAAACTAGGACGAATTTTGCCTTTACAGCTGGTTATTGGGACGAAAATACAAATTCGCAAATATAGAACTCTACTAGAACTAGAATAGAGGTGGGTATTGGTGACGGATAATGGGGTACAATGTAGTATTAGTTCGAGATTACGCGTTATAGGTCAGGAATGATTACTAAAGCAGTTGAATCAAAAAAATTGTCTTGCGAAGTTTGTTGCTACACATTATTTTGAATGAATTAAATTTAAAAAGTCATAATGAACGAGTATAGGAGAATTGTAAGACAGTAAGGATAAACATACATCTATGTGTAAGATTTATTTTGAATCATATTAAGTGCGCTACATTTAGAACCCATATAACCTTTCCACCTGCTTTACTTATAACATTACTAATAAATGAGGTTTGGCAAAAGGAAGCGCATTAAGGAATTCTTCATAAGTGCGTGGGTATTACTACGAACTACACACAAAATATTTAATTAATATTCTTATACACTATCTATACTGTAATGAAAAATACTAAATATTTGCTAATTCAAAGCCTGATTTGTTAAATTACAAGCCTTTGCAATTCTGGCGTAAGGAAATCGTAATGATTTATCAAACTAGAAACGACAATGTTCAAATAAAAACATATTTCTCTATAATAAATGATTTTCAAATGTCAACCAAAAGAATTTTCCGCATTACAAACAAATAACTCAAACGGCAATTTCTTTTAAGATAAGCTTTTTTCTTTAAACAATAAATATGTTTGTCTACAAGAATTTTTACATTTTCTTAAAAATTTACAGTTCGCTTGTCGAATACTTTATCAACAAATAGCAACCACTAATATGATTTATTTATTTTCCTAGTTAAAGAAATCGACTAAGCTGAAGTAGTTTCAGGTACATTGAATAAGAAAACCCTGGAACTAATTCTCGCGGTCAGCATATAAGATGCTAATTAGATTTTTGAAGTGAAAAATCCTTAAGCGGCGTTGTGCACTTTTTTTAAGTAACGATATGAGAGCTTGTGATTTAAGCCACAAGGACGCTGAAGAACAGGCAAAGTGGAGAAGATTAAGTTAGACAGACCCCAACGAAAGTAAAAGATGTTTGCAATGTTTCTGACCAGAATTTCTTAAGAACGCTATGCAGCTTCGTATTTTAGAAATCATTCAAATAAACAACAAAAAATATATAGCACGCGAATCAATTGCAAAAGTAATTCACTTCAGTGATTATGTCAGAATTATAGCTTCCACGTTCTCGCTTTAATATGTGTCGATAAATATATTTCGAGATGTGTAGAATGTCAAGGCGTAAGATCAGTCCCGCGGTGGGCGCCAACATAAACGACCAGTTCCTGTTTGTTGAAATAATATAAACCTTTATGTTACGACACGATTACGACGCGACATTGTATGACATACGATACAAATAAAAATACAAATAGATCTATTAAGCCAATATCAGAACAATATCTGTGAATGGGATTTGAGAAGATGACAACTTAATCATCGAAACGAAACCAGAACAATTCACTGCGCAGTATTTTGTTTAACGTTGACGTTAATTTATCGAAATGTTTCCAACCAAAAAGGTATTACAGAAGGATTATTCCCTCGCAGTAGACTGAGTCATAAATCACCGTAGCACCAGTGCGGTATACGGCGCGGGCGCAAGCTCTTTATCCATAAAAGAGAAGTTAAGATGACAATGACGATGAATTTGACGTCGAATATTTTACATTTATATTTTTTATTATTGTTATGAATTATTTACATTATTTCACTGTTACAACAAAATTTTAAATAATCTATATTGATTAAAACTAATAAAGATGAAGAGTTTGTGCTTTGGTTGAACGCGCGAAGCTCTGACACAACCTGTCGGTCTTGAGAAAATATCTTGATATTGGGATATCATAGCCGAAAGCTACATCACGCTACGACCCTAGGAGTGGAGCAGGGAGCAAAAGTGCGGGTGAAAGGGGAACGACTTGTGTTCGTTGCCTAGAATCAATTAAAACCCCGTGTACTATTCTAATCAGAGACTAATAACACCTGCAAAGCCTGAAGGTCATCAACCTGGCTATGGTGAGCCGGGTGGCATGTGTGGGGTGCATGAGGCGTGGCTCGATAGCCCGTGAGATCAAAGCGCGTCTTACAGCTCGCCGCCTCTCTGACATTGGTGCCTATATGAAGGCTTTAATATTAATTGTGTGGTTCTGTTGGATATAATGAGAACACAGGGAAGGTAGTAATTTAGTTGTATTGTAATTACATTTACACATAATTTACTCCTTTCTTTCTGATACCCTGAGCTCGCTTAGGTTTACTGGAAGGTATTTCTTAAAGAAATAAGCTGAAAATATTTAACACTTTTTCAGAATAATAAAGTAACTAAAACTAATGATACTCGCATCCATGGAAGTTTTTATGAGGCCTATGTACAACAGTGGATCATTCATTTGATAATAATGATAATTAAATAAAAAATAGTCAGTCCTAGGACTGCACGTCAGAAGTGAAAACATAACTGCACAATGTATTTGCATATACATACACACACACACATCTATATATATAATTAGGTTAAAAATAAAAAGTAGGTAATAACAAATCTAAATGTATACATAGGGTACACTGGAGGTTCTGCGCTCCTGGCCGCTCATTAATGTTTGAATTTCGAATGTTTGATTTTTTTTAAATATAGGAAACTCGGCTCTGTCTTACGAATTTTCGATCAGGGTCACGTGTCCTGACGCAAGTTTAACACTTTCTACCCATCCCAAAAAGTGCACAACGCCGCTAAAAAAGTTTTCACTTCAAAAAAAGGCTTAGCTTCGATATTTCTCAGTGCGATATTATACATCAAACTTTAAACAAAGGTTTGCACCACAAACGTTGATGTTTCTTATGTTTTAACAAGTCATATGTAGACGATTTGTATGTATGGAACAATTTATTCACCAATACAGAACAGTGCGAGATTAGAGAATCTTCTTATCTCGCACTGTTGTGTATTGGTGTCACTGTGGAAACTCAGGAACCGTATCTGAATAGGAAATTTTTACTTTACGTCATTAAGCGTCACGGACGTGGTTTATTTTTAAACCATAATTAGTCGCAATAATCTGTTCCCAAACAACATTTATATTTCGTGAATTATTAAGAATGCATTAGGTGCAGCTTGCGAAAAAAATATACTCAACAAACACTCAATCTTTCTTTTCAATAGTAAAAAGAAATATTCTTTCTCCTTCATATACATGTTTTAAACAATGCTACCAATCAAGAACAACAGTTTTCAAGTATTGACATCAATTCTATTTGAACACAATAGGGGATAGTCGACACTCGTGCAGGGGGAGTGAATCAAGCGGAGGTGGTTTTCATTTCCTCTCGGTTGCTCACTGATAACTGGAGACTGCAGGCCTTATATTGGACTGTTAATGGTTTCATAGATTGATGTTATACTGCGCATCTCAATCTTTCATTTATTTTACATGCTAGCTTTTTGCCCGCAGCTTTATCGCGTAAAAGTTATTTTTCTATCCCTCGGGAATAGTAGATAATTATTTTCAGTGTGGAACGTGTATGAAAAATTTCATAATAGTCGGATGAATAGTTAGTACAAAACAAATAAATTAAAAGTTAGTTATTTTTTATTCAATATTATCACTACATATTATAAAACAAAGTCCCCCGCCGCGTGTCTGTCTGTCTGTTCACGATAAACTGAAAAACTACTGAACGGATTTTCATGCGGTTTTCACTAATAGAGTGATTCATGAGGAAGGTTTTGGTATATAATTTGTACCCGTGCGAAGCCGGGTTGCTAGTTTTATTAATAAGTTTTAGTTATTTCTAAAAAGGCGAGAAGGCATTATGGATTCCTAGAGTAATAGGAAGAAATAAAAAAAAATTGACCGATATTAATTTGCTTGTTGAACTTTGAACCATCAACTTGATGACTATCACTAAATATTATAAAACAAAGTGCCCCACCGCGTCTGTGTGTATGTTTGCGATAAACTGAAAAGCTACTGAACGGATTTTCATGCGGTTTTCAATAATAGACAGAGTGATTCACGAGGAAGGTTTTGGTGTATAATTTGATAAGATTTTGTGTAAATTGATTGAAATATGTTGATGATTGTTGAAGGTGTCTCTGCAACCCTTGCGAAGCTGGGGCGCGTTGCTAGTATAATATATATTAGACACCGTAACGCTAAATCATTACAGTCCTGTCCATCCAAAGGTTACCTATATATTGCTTGTTGTGGATAAGGTGGCCCATTAATCATTTTATGTTTATATATATATATATATATATATATATCATAATATGTATTTAGTGTACAATAAAGAGTACTTACTAACTTACTATTTAAAGGTATCCTTCAACAGAAAATGTATAATACTTCAGCAGTAATGTGACATTTAGCGTATTCTACAGACATACTCAATCTATTTATAGACGTATTCCATGCTATGATAATGCTAATTCTTTATAAAAAATAAATTGGAACCTTTTGGACGTTGGCACATCCAATTTTTCGCTCGACGATCAAACATGAGCCGTTTGTGATCCTAATATTTGAGCCTGAATGCCTGTGTGCAATGCCTGAATTCTAAAGGTCAAATTTTATACATATTTTCACCGTTTCGTAGGTTTAATTTTCGTTTTTATTGCTATTTAGGGTAAAATTGCAGATATAACGGGCCTTGAAAGATAAGTATGGCTCTTAAGGGTTTTTCGTCCGTCGTTTGCGTCACAAGAAACTCTGAAATATGTGTCCGTCTAATTGACTTTGCCTTTCTGTAGCTTTTTATACCACCTACAAATGACCTTAGCTTTTTGTCGGTTTAGTGGATCGAGAAAATTAAGGTTTTTCGGTGTGAAAGTTTTTGCAGGAATTATCTTTGTGTAAAGAAAGATAAAAATTTAAGATCTTACTTCTACCAATTAGGCAGTAAAAAATCAAACTACCGCGGGGAAAGCTAGAATTTGAATTTTACTGTGGAAATATTATAGCGATAGTAAGCGGGTACCGGTTTTGTGGTGGCAGAACAAGACAGTGATACGAACTACTGCCAATATAGAAGCAGAGTTTTGACTCAACAATATATTATTCAACAGACTTCAAAAATGGTTTCATTGTACGTGTTCTGTTAATTAGTATTTTCTTTTTTATGTGGCACCTTAAATATTTTTAATATATTTATTATGTTGGACAAGAGTAATTAGCCGGAAATTAAAATTAAATTATTAATATTAAATTAAATAAATGTAAATTAAATAAATGAAATTAATATTAAATTAAATATGTTGGATAAAATTAAATTAGTGACTAGCTGTTGCCCCCAACTTTCGTTCGCGTGGAAATTTTGGTCAAATCAATCCCACGGGAACCTAAAATTTTTTGGGATAATAATAGCCTATTCCAGACTATAATCTATCTCTGTAACAAATTTCAATTGCCATTTTTACGTGAAAGAGTAATAAACATCCATCCATCCTCGACATACTTTCGCCTTTATAATATTAGTAAGATAAAGATAAAGCTAATTGTTGCCCCATTTTTAGGTGAATCTGACACATTAAAATTATAATAAACCAAGACAACATTATCTTAATCAGCACATGTTTCACTATCATTTTGACTCTGCCCTTATCCAAAATTATTTGAAAATTTTATATCAGATTTGAGGGTTTCAGATAGACTTTTATTTCGGATATTCTATAGTTTCGGTGATAGAGTTTCTTTCTTAACATCCCTGCTTTCTAGGAATGGACAGAGAGTTAAACATTAACAAGAAACATATTCTAAATTATACTACTTATACCGGGAAACCTTGTAACTAAATTCGATGCCAAATATCTAAATTTGTAGAAAATTACCTAAATTCTTGGCTGCAGTACGAATAGATAAGCAGATCGGTAAAGTATGAACTTCTGCGAAATGTATTCGACAATTTAGTTGTTATATGAGTGGCACAAACACTTGTAGATAAGGCCAGAGGTACGCATACATCTAGTGTTAATATCGAAGCACGTGCAGCTAATAATATTAGATTAATGTCCGCAATACTTCCCATTAATAATATTCAAGATACGCAAATGTGCATGTAGAAACGTACGCTAAACTTGTTGGGTAGTTAGAGAGTTAATGGCCATTTTAATGAGCATGTTTTCGACAATTTGAGATTGAGTTTGTAACGGTGGTAATAATGTAGTGTGATTCACATAAAGGTCATACACTATTTCTATACTTCTGACTGGCAAACTCGCATATTTATGGCCTATCTGATAGTAAATAATGGGCTAAAACACTAAGCCCAATCTCGCGAAAGCGAAAGAAATTCATCATTTTATTTATCATATACATATTCATCAAATTACACCTTTGGAGGTATCAGCCACGTCTGGTAAGCACGTCTCTGTGGAGGAACTCGGTTTATATTCCCCATCTATAGCCATTCGTTGAGATTTGTAATCATCGTTAGGGCTTACAAACCGTGAGTGAGTGGTATGATTTCCCTCCTAAATGACTATTTCATTCAAAAACTTTCTAGAAGTAGAATTAAAACTTCCTTGAGTGATATTCAAGGTTATTGAAAATATACGGGTTTACTCAAGTTTGGAGGCCGGACAGGGTGCTATGGTGCATATTGGGAGAGGCTTCAGTTCAGATTGTCCAGCAGTGGACTGCGATAGGCTAACTGACTTGACTCACGTTTGTATTTTGGACATGTTAAAATAGTTTCGGGATGCCAGGGGGCCATTTATAGAAGGTTGAATTCGAGATATAAAACAGTAATTTATATGTCAACCGTTTCATATGTATATACAGTGTGGTATATGTGATATGTGTGTTCAAAGCAGACCACTTACCTTGATAAAGAGCCCTTCGAGCAAAACTAGTACGGAATCCTCAAAATACGTTCTAGTAATGTAGTGTCAATGCGTTTTTTTGTAGAGTGTAAAAATATCACCTGTGTCATACCTACTTCCCTCCATCACTTAATAACTGTTAGTTTTTTACGGCAAAAAGTCGATAATATCTGGCCATTCAACCACACTGAAGCTGTAAACATTGAATAAGTCTGCATCCAGTTTGACATTGCCTAATAATATCCGTTGCTGAAACGATGTGTTCCGCATGCCGCATGCTGTTAAACCGTGCGCTGCGTGCAAAACGTTTCAGCGTAGGTGGGCCCATAGCCGTGAAAGATGGCGACTTATCCGTCAAATACTAAGTATGGGAACGCGAAATTTGTTTTATTGTGATATTAAATTAATAGGTTATACTGTAGGAGTATAAAAATATCTTATTCAAATTCCATCACTTGCCCTCCTATTACGCGAGTATTTAATACACCTCTGCCTTCGGAGATTTACGCGTAAGACTCTTTTTTTACAACATACACATTCACATGATTGATGGTAAATTCTCCCTACATAAATTTAAAGAACTAAAAACAATACGGGACACTATGTTTTCACTGATCACATTTTATAGTAAAAATAGCAAAAATAGTAATATTTAATTATATATCTCTAAATGTCATATGTATTATATATGTATATTAACAAATTTATAATTAGGTTCTTGCTATTTTAAATTTGATCTTGCGGTTTAATCTTTAAGGTCTTAATACCCCGGATCTTTAAACAAAACTACGATAGATGTCTGGCTTAACTGTAAACCTATCTCTATTTCGATGTCACTAGAGTTCAAATTTATGTTACAGAGTAAGATTGCCTGAAAGAGATTCCATTTAGCAATAAGGCCGCTCTTTGTACATTATCTGTTTGACAAATGTACATGTATGATACTTCTACTGTAACAATGGTGTACAAAATAGTATTTTTACCTTTGTTTGTTGTTTACTATATTAATTTCATCTTTAATAAAAAAAAATAACTGGAAAACCATGTACACCCTAACCTTTTAGACGACCGATGGATGGTTCTTTTTTTGAGGTTTTTTTTATGGTATAGGGAGCCACACAAGCAGATGTGTCACCTGAATGTAAATGAAAACCGCCGGCGATGGGTAGGTGGGAGTAGGGGAAGAGAGAAAGGTCCTCACTCACGCGGCGAAAAGTAATGCAAGCATTGCTTCACTGCCGGTATTCTGTGAGGCCGTGGCATCACTACGGTCGAGCCGGCCTATACGTGTCGAAGCATGGCTCTCCCACGCACATAAAGGTTTAAGACTGTATTCTGGGGGGACAAAAAGTTTAAATGGCAACATCACTTTGCTGTCGCCGATCGATAAGCTACGGTGACCGTTTTCTATCAGGCACCTGTTTGTTAGTTTACAGCTTGAACTTAAAGTGTAATCAAAGGCTTAATAGTATCTTGAATATTGTATGCCAAATAATTGAGGCTTACTGCATGAGAACTATTTAATATTTAATTAGCGCAGCTGTGCACTACATCTATCTATTAAGAATTAAAGTATCTATATTGCCTATCACGTAATACTAATAAGAAAAGCCATGTTATCAGAGTAACTCAATACTTAAAGGAACGAGAAGGAGTTAAAATGGGGAGGTATTTCCGAGCTATAGAAGATCACCGTCATCTAGTACTAGTGCCGTACTTATTCTGCAATATATTACACATTGCTATCTAGACCTAAAGTCTAGAACGGATAAACATACTTACAAACATGTTTTTGTAAATACATTCACATTATACATAAAAACAATGAGGAAGATACAAGTATAGTACAAAAAATTTTACACTGAGCGGGAATCGAAGGTACTGTACTACTTTTTTTGAAATGCATACTTTTGAAATATTATAAGACAAATCTATTTCCAACTGAAACGGTACATCATACAAAAGGTAAATATATCTCATTTTACTACCCCTATCTGTCTCTCAGTCTAGCATCAAATAACATAACAAAACAAGGACGACAAGATACCATCAAAAGACCAACATAATATTTAGGAACCATAAAAAGCAAAAATAAAGCTCAGTACACGACGAAGAAATGGTTGGTACTGTCATAAAACTGTTCACTTAAATAATAAAATCTTGTTTGGAATACAATTGCCAGGAATAACAGAAAAGTTACACAAGGAATCAAATTTACGCGGACAATTTACGCGAACGCCTGCATATGAAAGCAAACCTATTCGTAAGGAATAATGCAGAATCAAATCAATGTCTTAATAAAGTCTTACATACATTAAAGCAAGCGGCAAATTAATATTATTAGTATAAATAATTTTCTGCATGAATGCTCTCTTATTTTTTCTGGTATCCGTTTATTATGTGCTTGCGTTCGATACCGCGATTTCCTTCGAAACGTCATGAAATCAAAGTTAATAATAATAATAACTTCACACACGGCATTGCTTTTCGTCGCGTGAGTGAGGTTACCGGAGGCCCTAACCCTGCCCTCTTCCCTATTCCTTCCCCTCTTCCCCCTCTCCCGTCTTCCCGCTCTTACCCTATTCCCACCTTAAAGGTCGGCAACGCACTTGTAACTCTTGAGTTACAGGTGCCCATGGGCGGCGGTAGTCATTTACCATCAGGTGACCCGTCTGCTCGTTTGCCCCCTATACCATAAAAAAAAAGAAACACATCTCACACACGGCCGTCTGATCCCAAACTAGGCAGAACCTGTACTATGGTAACCAGACTGCTGATAAACATACTTATAAATTTCTAAATAAATGCATATTATAAATAAAAAACACCCAGACACAGACCAAATGATCATGCTCGTCACGCAATTATTTGTCCTGGTGAGAATCGATCCCACTTCTGGCTCAACAGTCAGGGTCACTAACCACTAGGCCAATACTTGAAATATTTACTTAAAATATTAAAAGATCAACACCAGTTTTCTTTAATTTTAATTTTGTAAAAACTGCGAAAGCTTTGTGAAACTAAACCATTTTTGAAGAACGTCTGTCCTGAAGTAATAAGGAAATCTTTCCATCGTTTGTTGTGGAGGACATTCTAAAAACTTGAGCGTCGGAGGGACTCTTCTGGTTTTAAGTGGCGAGGGTGTCAATTATTTCTCACAACCATAAGTGTGTAGAGGCCCTAAAGCCGGCCTCTGGCTCTCGGCCAAGCGGTCAAGGCCGAGCCACAACACAGGTTACTGGTAACGATGTAAATTTTCCTGATTTACACAAGCCGTCACTCGATTACGCGTTGGTCGTTGCCCGAAAAACATATGTTCAATAAAGGTTTACTAAACATCAAACAACGCGATTAGTTTATAAAATGAGAAAATGAAGCAATTGGATATGCAGTCCATGGTTAAAGTCTGGTTGCCCTTGCACAAAGTCCTTATGTGTGCGAACTATACGCTATCCAAGGTTATAAGGTATATGCAGATTATTTTCCGAGTATTAACCAGTTAAGCAGTATCTTCACCCTACAGGACCTAGGTCCGAAGAAATCCAGAGATCCCTATTTTTGTACGTGGACTTTACATATATTTCATCATAGAGCCTTGTACACAGTAGCCCTGAATTCGCGACTTTGGCTTTGGACAATTTTTAAAAAGCGAGGAGACTCAACGTGCAGCCCTAAGGCAAGAGCTAGACCTCCACCGTACCGAAGGTAGGCCGCAGTTGAACATAATCTCGTTTTAAACTTAATTTTGTTTGTTTTTTTCACTAGAGAGGGCCACCAGGGCTTCATGGGCATTTGTGCGATTTTGCACACAGGACATAATTCCAGCATTCAAGTGTAAATATGCCTTTCCATTTGCTAAATTATCCTGTTCAACATAAACAGATCTGTATTATCTCCAGCTGCTATCTATGAATAATTTGTATAACTCTACCAACAGGACCGAACCGAACCGGTGATTCCATTCACACAAATTACCTACAAGGCATGTTTCTACATAATTTACTACTTCCTACATAATGCAAGACATAATACATTTCGAATGAGAGAAATATTTACTACAATCTAGAAAGAAAAACTTAGGGAGTAGAGTATGATATCTTGTTAAATCTAAGTATAGCAAAAGATAAATATTGGCTGTCATCTTTTCTTGAAGGAAAAGGTAAGTCTGGTAAGTGGTATTCAAGCACAAAGATCAGACTGCGTTATAACGCAATCAACATGCTGTATCCAACCAAATAATTACTAGAAAGATTATAGTTCTAATAAGGCTATTATTCATAATCATTATAAAAAAAATCAAACCCAAATTCGTACTAACAAAAAATTCAATATGTTCAAGTTTAAGAGAGAATGCTGGATTACTCGTAACAGCGACAAGGAGACGAGAACGACGGCGCTGCAAGGGCCCTTAATAAATGGGGCACGGAGAATATTGTCCTATATTTATATTGCGGCCTTGAGAAGTAATATTATTTATTCCGATATTAATAACCTGTACACCAATTTTTGATCATAAATGTTTTGAAATCTTACGAAGTAAATTATTAAAGTACAGCTAACTTCTACAAGAAGGTACGTATGCATGATCATTCTCACTATCCGGAAGATCCCTTTTCAGCTAATAGTGCTGCAGTCAATATAACTTCTTTACAAGTTAATGTAACATAAACTGCAACATGCAATAAAATCAGCTAAATACTGTCCACCAATTTTGACCTACCTACTCCCATCATCATATTCTTACCCTTTCTTAGGCGCACCTCTCCTTGGGTACTAGAAACATGTCAGAAAACCTTTACAACAATTTACAGGCCAATTCTTGATACAATCATGACACCTCACAACACATTATACGTGCGAGATAGCTTTACGCATAGTTAATGGAGAATAAACAGTTTTTAGGGCATAAATCCATGGTATTGTGCGCTGACCCCCTCGTCTAGACTGCGAACCCTCCGTGTACATAGGCCTACGTCTAAGTATGAGAGGGTGGAGCCTAAGTGTAGCTACGATTTAGACACTTTTGAAGACAGCCATATATAGGGCACCAGGAGGCAGAAGCAAGTTTTTGAAAAGACAACTCGCGCTTTAGGGAATTAATTGATCACTATTTTTAATAATTACTTGAGTGACAGGCGTCTTTTTCTAGAATCGTGTTTTTATTTTTAAGAACGACACCTGCATAATGTATAGGTGCATTACATAGTGGTACTACATAATAGTAGTAGATAGATATTGTTGTTAGTAAGGCTGCCAAGAAGTCTTGTGATATATTGACAGGAGAGGTTGCAAATAGAAGACAAACATTGTGGTTACGAATTATCTTTTCTCTATTTATTGTGAAATTAATAATCTTAAATGTGAAAGTGGGTTTGTTTGTTAAGCCTTCACATCTTAACTACTTAACCGATTATCATTAAATTTAAAACACCTAGATAACAGACTTCGATCGTACAATCAAGGGTGGATTCAGCATCCAAGTCTTTGTGGGCTGGCATCTCTTCCTAAGTCTTAAAAATCTTATTTAATAGGGGTGATAATGATTTGTGTTTATGGGTATGTCATTAATTCGGTAGACGTAGTGTATAATAACGACTAGTAATTAATAACTTTTATTTTAATATGAAATACCGCTGTCAGTCGAACTCCAGCCTCAAATAAAAACAGGGAGTCCGTGTGTTGGGTTCCGTCACAGGTGACCAGTTCTGGCTTTTGATATGCAATTGTATTAACTCACTTTTAATTTTCGTTGTGTTTCAAGTTTAATATATTAATATGTATTGCGGTCTCTTTCTAACTTGTTATGGGTAAAACGCGTTAGAAAAGACAGTTGATTGGGAAACTTTCGGCGAGGTAAAGTTTATATTCAGAATAACAAAAAAATATTTCCATTTCAGTCAGTAACAGTGTGTTTAGTGACATACAGCAGTGCCCCGCGGTTTCACCCGCATAAGTCCCGATCCCGTAGGAATATCGGGATAAAAAGTAGCCTATGCGTTAATCCAGGTCTCCAGCTATCTACATACCAAGTTTCATCGCAATCGGTTAAGTGGTTATTGCGTGAAAGAGTAACAAACATCCATTCAAACTTTCACATTTATAATATTAGTGGGATTAGTCATTAGATCTTTGGCATGGAGTGTGTATGAATAAATAAGTGATTTCCATACAATTCTAACCTTTATTGCATTCCAAAATTTGTTTATATGTTTACAGCGACGTAAAACTTAAGGATATGGACTTACGTACTAAATATGTAAAAAAAAGTCAATAAACAAACGGTATAAAGAGATAATAATAGATTACACTACGAAAGTTTCACGTGTTAAACCTCATTATTATCACTCACGTAGTAAGAAGGTGGGCGTAACACTATTCCGTCAAAATTTCCACTACGATAAATACAACATCGATGCAGATCGACGTACAAAATCGCGATCGTGTAAATAAATGCTTTTGTGTATTTCCGAAGATATTATGTTTGTTAGTTCAGAACTAACGATGTTATTTTGGCAGCCGACCCTCGTTCAATACTAATGAAAATTTTCCTTGCGTTTGACATTTCACTACATCGAACAGAGCAAACAATCTTACTGTAATACTATTATAGATTTTGGTGCTGGTGTAATAATTCAGAGTTTGAACACATTACTGCGTACTAGCAAACACAATCAACCTACCTACTATTTGAGAATTATAAGCCTTTCTAAATACTGTCAGTCGACATACCTTAGAAGCGTGCTTGGTTATATCCTACTAATGGGGGATTTACTCGGGGAATGCTTTTCGCACCATACCTTCCGTCGGGGATACGAAGGGCATGTGTGGGACTCCCGGCGAACCGGTCTACCCACTAAACCACCGCGGCGGCCTACCTGGGCAGTTGGGAGGAGCTCCAGGAACGCATCGGCGGCTTCTGGAGTTCCCCCTGCCGTACCCCATGACTGAGGTGGAATCAGGAAATGTATCAGAATATGCTAAAGATTCTGAAATATTTTCTAGTTATTTAATGTTAGATATTTAATCCTTTCTTACCTACAAATGTAAATAATAAATCATCTTTATTTTCTTGTATAATAATTCCTTGTGTAAGTGACTGTGTGACAGTGACGACGATTGGTGTAATTCTGTCGAAACGTAGGGACAACCGAAAAATTATCGTACCTTATAAATGAAATCGTGTTTAAGTCGCATAAGTTTAAAGACAATTAGTATATTTTTTATTTATAGATGTAGTTGTAGTAGATGGATTTCTAAATTATAAATTTGATGAGTAATATTTGAGAATGCGTTCAGGCTTGAATAAGGTTTATACCCACTGCCCTGTTCACTATCAGCGTGAAAGCATATTATTAAGCGAAGATGTAAATCTATTGATAGATGGTATTGATAAAACACGTTTCACGACTAAAACGACGTGTCCCTTGTCTTTTAATTTTGAAAGACGACATGTTGAAATAAAAGGGTTCAACTACGCCATATCTCACCTTTAATTTGTAAACATTTTATTGTTAAACTAGCTGTGCCCGCGACTTCGTCCGCGTGGAATAGTGTATTTATATCGAATCACCAGCCCAAAAAATAAATTTCAAGCTTCTAGCTCTAAATATGATGATACTTCCATACAACTTTTCATCCCCACCTTTCAACCCCTTACACCCCTTTGTCGCATTAAAAAGTAGCCTATGTCCTTTCTCAGGCTCTAGACTATCTGTGTACCAAATTTCATTTAAATCGGTTCAGTAGTTTTGGTGTGAAAGGGCGACAGACACAGAGTTACTTTCGCATTTATAATAATATTAGTAAGGATTGTGTATTGATTAACGCTATAGTCCAGTTATTTTATAGTTAGTGCAGTTTACGTATAAAACTTTCAAAGTCAATCAAGTCGAGCTCAACGAAATATATTGTTAACCGGCTTCAAAAAACAGGAGGGTCTCAACTCGACTGCTTTCTTATTTGTATATTTGTGTATGTTACGCGATATCTTCGCCATTTGTGAACTGATTTCAATAATTCTTTATTTTTTAATTGAAACGGTTGTACGCAAGATTGAGCCCATTTATTAATTTGAAGAAAACATTCCACCTCTAAGACTACAGCTTATTACAATTTATAAGGTCTGGAGCTGACTGACTGTGGAAAAATATCCTCCGTTCAACTACCACAGTAGATGGACAGAAGACCTGAAGAAGGTAGCTGGGATAGACGCGGTAGGCGGAGGATCGGGTGCTTTTGCACACGTTAGGAGAGGCCTATGTCCAGCACTGGACTGCAATAGGCTGATTGATTAATTGAACTACGACAATGTTCCTGGTGAACAATCGAGTCACCATAGCTACGGTTAGCAAAAAATGATTTACACCTCATGCAAGTAGTATGAAATTTTAGTATTTACGTCTAAGTCAATTTAATATAGGGACCGTTATTATACACTTTCGGAGAAAATGGACAAAAATGGCGGTGAACCAATTGAAGGACACAAGTGGATAATTTTTTTCTTTGATTTTCTGTTCTCAATCTTGGTAAGTTGTATACTTGTCTCCGTTAATTGATTTTTTACAAAGCAATACATAATACTTAAAGAAATGCCATAGTTAGAGTATAATTTCTGTATGAAGCCCGTTTCAAAAGAACATAAATATTAACACATGAACCGAATGCGATTTACGCAACTCGTACGACAGCGATACGGGCGTCGCGGCGTCGTCGAGAGATGAGGTATAAACTTGAACTATATACATTGTGGAGCTGTGCCAACTGAGTCATCAGGCTACCCCTCTGAATCATGCTACACGATGGTGACATGCTAACGTTAAAACCGATCTCGAGTTTTGTTTTCGAGGCGCTTTTATACAACAAACTAGCTTTTGGCCGCAACTTGCGTTAATGTATATTTTGTCAATCATCATTGGGAACAGTACTTTTCATTGGAATAAAAGTACCTTAAGTCTTTGTCTCTGACAATGTGTTTGTAAAATTTAATGATGATTGGTTCGACGAGTAGTTAAGGCGTATGTCTTTTAAAAAAATTATCACCGACTTCAATGTGCGTTTTAGTGGAAAGTAGATGTATTTTGTTTAAATATAACATATGGGTAGGCCAACTAAACGCACTGCTCCAATGAGACAGTGAGGTTTCGGAGTAAACGAAAATATCATCCATGTATACAGTTTTTAGATATTTGTTGATTTTTCAAAAAACCTCTCGATTGATTTCGATAAAATTTAAATGGGACCTGAGAAGTATACCCTTTGAAACAAAAAAGAATTTTCCAAATTGGTTCAGGCGTCTTCGAGTACTCGGTGAACATACCTTAAAAAGAAAGATTCCGACGAATTGAGAACCTCCTCCTTTTTTGAAGTCGGTTAAAAAGAGTAGTTGAGGAGTAAATTCGCATTTATAATATTGGTTAGGGTTGCTAAAATATTGCTAAACTTTCATGTTTACTACCGAAATTTACTTAACCGGCTATATTACCCACGAATTAATACCTATATCCTGGATAATATATATGTTTCTCACTCAAGTATGACGTACTTTTGTTAATAGTCACGCGTATTATCACTTTATCACCAACGAATGTCTCTATTGTCGCGAGACAAATGTCCCATATTAAAAACGGGGTTTTAGTTTTTGGTTATGTCTGTATGCGATGGTTTAATTCCCAGACATTTCTATTTAAAAGACTCTTCTGTGCTGCTACTGAATATAGTGATAATGGCTACTGGCACGTGGGAGAAGGTAACAGTCTTCCGCTAGAATGGGATTAAAATATAAATCGCTAGCTATATTTTTTATTTGGTTATGCAATACATAAACCTACACAGCCTACACCTTTAGGGATTTTAAGAAGTTTTTACGTTTTTACTTTTTTGACTAACAAGATCACCACGATTATAACTTAATTAGAATGTATCGACCACGTCTGAATCGACCAACCAAAACCACACTCTACTCCACACCTACTTAGCTTTCCTAGTTCCACGTGTACATACACGCAGTGCCACGTGTAAATACACGACATGGAACCACTGGAACCAAAATAGTAATGTTTGTAGATCGCCGGTGATCCCGATCGGGTCCCGGAAATGAAGCGGCGCGTGCGCAACGTTCCGAACGTCGCTTGTACCGACAGCGTAAACAACAACAATGTCCTACGAGTTTATTCATACGGTTCGATGGCGAGCGAGCATGTTTTGAAATGAAACTACAAACAGAGAAACTATAATTTGATCAAGAGGGTTCACTGTATCAATATTACTTAATAATTGCACACTATACCGAGGTATAAGAATACCATTTGGACAAACAACCATTTTAAATAGTTGGATATCTTCAGATAAATCCGTAGCACATAATACATATGTGTATCCCAATACACAGCCAAGTATTCATGATAAATGATTGCGCTTTTAAAATGAATAAAAATAAATTAAAAGTAATTTTGTAATCTAATCAGTAACTGAAGTATTTACTCAAGGATTTCCTGAGTACAGAACCGTAGTCCAACCGCGTTGTTCTACTCGTCAGAGCACGGGAATTTAGTGCTACACGGTAGGAAAAGACGCGTAACCAACTAACCAATTCCGTTTTGTAGACCTTTGTACTCAGTTTTATGGACCTTTGTACTCAGTTTTGTGGACCTTTGTACTACAGTTTTGTGGACCTTTGTACTAGCATAAGGCTTAAAAAATTGTCAAAATAAATGAAAAAAAGTAAAAATTGTTTAATGATAGCATAGTTGTAATTTACTTTTAGGTTTATTACTTGCACTACAAGCAAATGGAAGGTTAATTACTCAGACTATCCAGGAATTAGAAACGTTTATGTACGCATGAATTATTTTTATTTCTAAAAATAATGTTGTTTTTGGTATTTTTTTTTGCATCTAATTGAGTATGGCTTTTACTATAATTTCTTCAGTTATAGCTCATAATGGCACCCCTATTTACTTTTGTATATTTACAAATAATCAACTACAATTATACCAAGTAAATTCGATATATTTTCACTACACAGAAATCGCGCTACTGAAAATTTAATAGAAAGGCATCTTGAGAAAACATACACATAAGCATAATTTACCGTTTTATATTTTTCAAATTATAAATTAATTTATAAACTCTAGATATTTGTAGTGAACTGTTTTGCATCCAGTACTTTCTATGTCCAATATTTATTTACAACATAATGGGCAGGAATGAAGACGTATATCGGCCAGCTGTGATGGACGGCCGACACCAATGGTGGCCGTTAACTGATATCGCAATACGACATTAAATTTTATTGATGCCTTAAAGGCTAATTGGTTATACACATTAAAAGGTTTAGGATTGCATTGATTAATATATCGCTGTGTAATGATCAAATTTATTACTGATGGTAGTCATTTTCAAAAAGGGATAGAGCACAATGAGACTGGCTCAAATCAGGACTACTGAATGAGAATAATTTTAGAAGACGCCAAAACGGTAAACCTTCTCTTGAAAGAAGCTTTTGTAGCTAGTTCTTGTAGGTATTTTTACAGGTTTCGACTGGATCACCCAGCGATGAATCGCTTGCCATTTGACATAGAAAGAAAGAAAAAATATTCGTAGACAATTAAGACAATAATTATAGTAAAACAAACTTACATCTAAAAACGATAAACGGGCTTAAAACATGTGTACTTCACGTGCCTAATGAATAGGATTTGGTTCAGCATTTTTTGCTAGATACTTCACGTGTCTAGCGCTGGTGTTCAACCAGACCCTTAATACCCCAAGGATATCAATGAGCAAAACGAAATAAATCCGATTAAATATAAATTATTTAAGATTCAAAACGGTAAATGAGAATGTTTCCTATCACATTACACGCTTATATACTAGCTGACCCGACAGACGTTGTCCTATCTTAACAATGAATATTGACTGACAGTTATGACAAAAGCGCTAAGGTTACATTAGAAAAGTTAATTTGGTCGTGAAATTTTCTAATTTTCGTAGCAACTTTCTTAATTTTTTCTTTCATAAGAACCTTCTCCTGACAATAACAAACACAAAAAAAAGAATTAGCGAAATCGGTCCAGCCGTTCACGCGTGATGCCGTGAGCAAGGGAAATAGGGATTAATTTTTATATATACAGATTTATTTTACACAATGACAGAAAAGATAAAACATTTGCTTTCAAAAATCTGTTGTAAATCTGCTATTTAACGACAGCTACTTATCAATAATAAAAAAATACTGTTAGCAAAAAAGATTTCTCGAATTTTTAATTAAAGATATTCTAAAAAATTTTTCAGTTATTATGTTATTCGCAGGTTATAGTAAATTACTCTAAAATTCCACACTACAAAAATACAGCATACAATATAACAAAAACCGAAATGAAACTATCATCTTAATGACGAATCGTCTTTCTTCAACATAAGCAAATGATGCAACGTTATACTTTCATACAGAAAATATTTGTGTTCTGGGGCGTTTTGGCACGCGTCCCAAAATTTATAGTTATAGCTTTTATAATGTACACTCAAGTACAATGCACCGCTTGAAGACAAGGTCTGACGGAGGGATCAGGTTCCGCCAACCTCTGGCATGGAGCCCGGGGTACACGCAACATTCAATCATATGTGAGATATGAAGAGACACTTTGTTAAAATTACTATTTAAAAGAAGCTTGGAGTATTTTAGGTTTTTGTCGCAATTGACAACCTTATCTCGTGAGAACAGACCTGACAGAGACCAAGAAAGCAAATTTGTTATTCACGCATAACTGCTAAATTTAAGGGTAGCAGGTTATCAACTGAACACTTTACTTAGAAAATACTCTCTACACCCAGTTTCTGAAAGACTAAGGAACAAATTGTTCAACAGAACTGTCAAATTAACAGCGGTAATCAAATCAGTACGGGTTTCTAAAACGTTGGTCAAACAAAAATTTGCTAACAACATTCGAACATTCGTATTGCATTTGACATAAAATTTTGCAGTAAAATTTTACAACTCTTTTAACTGATCCGATGATCAAATCAAAGTGCCTAATCAATAATCATGCTTTCAGCAACTCAATATTTACTTGCCAAGAGATTTGACATACGATTAGTTAATTTTTGCGTTGATAAGCCCTTCAGAAACCGGGCGTAACTCTAACTATAAATTAAAAATTAAAAGAAAACACGGACTGTGATGCGCCGAAATAGTTTAACTTATTTAATGGTAAAACTGTTTCTTTTAATTAACGTGGGTACTTTGGAACCCCTTTCAAGATTAAGATGTTGAGTGTATATGTAAAAACAACTGTGTACATGTCATTAATGAATTTTGGCAAACATAACAAGAATTCCAAAGTTCAAACTTCCATTTATTATTCTAATGCGCAGAAAGGTAACCTGAACAAATAGTTCTCCATAGAATGGCTGTCGTTGACTGGCTCCGACTCTTTATAAACTATAAGCTAAGAACCAGTAATGATTGTATGAGAACAGACAACTAAATCGACTGCTATATATATACTGATGATAACCAGGATCGAAGGTTTTATTTGCTCTAGGGAGCATTGGTAAGACTTTCCTGAAACGTTAGTTTGTAACGTGCGAATAACTGTCACGGGTGCAATTTAGTGTAGCGAGATCCGTTTTTAGGGTTACGTTGTCAAAATGAAAAATGGAACCCTTATAATCCTACAAGGGATCCCCCCTTCCTTGTCTCTCAAGAGGTTTTATTTAGAAACTCGTGGTATTTGAAATAAATATCAACTAGAGCTACGGTCTACGCACTTTAAAGGCTTGAGAAAACTAACTTCTAACTCAACTATATTAATTTATACTCCAAACAAAAAGGATTATTCTAGAGCATTTACGTGGGAGAGCCATGCTTCGGCACGTATGGGCCGGCTCGACTCCGCTCGATACCACGGCCTTACAGAAAACCGGTAGTGAAACAATGCTTGCATTTCTTTTCGCCGCGTGAGTGAGGTTACCGGAGGCCCTAACATTCCATGTCCCCTATTCCCGTCCTTCCCCTCTAATCCCCCTCTCCCGTCTTCCCGGTCTTCCCGGTCTTCCCGCTCTTCCCCCCTCTTCCCCTATTCCCAGCTTGAAGGGCGGCAACGCACTTGTGACCCTTGAGTTACAGGTGCCCATGGGCGGCGGTAGTCATTTACCATCAGGTAACCCGTCTGCTCGTTTGCCCCCTATACCATAAAAAAAAAACAATTTTTTCGTTGCACCTTCCCTATGAATTAAAGAATTTCTATTAGTTAATGAGACTTACGATACTCGCTATGTGACTATTGTCTATAAACATATTTAATCTTCTTCGAAACTTCACGGACGCAAGGGATATTTGTACTTGACTATCTTTTTCTTAATGTAGAAATTCAAATTCAAATTCAAACTATTTTATTGTGAATCACAGGTACAGAGGATGTTACACAATTACATTATCGATCAGCTGTGTCCCACCATTTGGGCATACAATATTAATCATTATATAACATTTTCAAATAAAGACATGTACAAATAAGAATAATTTATCAATTACACTAAACTGCAAAACATATATAAGTGAAAATAATAATTCTGATAACATTAAAATATACATCCATAATAAATTAAATCTCATTTAATAATTACCTAGCATTTTAAATATGTAAAATAATATCGTTGCAATATTATATGTTATAATAAATGTTTAAAATAATATCGTTGCAACATTATGTCGTTTATAACACCCGAAGGGTAACAAACGGGACCCTATTACTAAGCCTCCGCTGTCCGTCTGTCTGTCTGTCAGCAGGTTGTATCTCATGATCTGTAATAGGTAGACAGTTAAAATTTTCACAGAATGTGTATTTCTGTTGCCGCTATAACAACAAATAATAAAAATTAAAGGGGGCTTTCCTACTAGAAACGTGTTTTTTTGGCTTATAGTATTAAATCTTGTACGGTGGTGGGGAACCCTTCATGCACGAGTCTGACTCGCACTTGGACGATTTTTTTTTAAGACTTCCATTTATGGTCTATGTTTTAGTCAGTCACAAGTAAAAACATTTTTTTTTCATTAGTATGCCACTATCACCGTAGTCAAATAACCGATCGATTGCTAACTTGCAAATAGAAGTTAACAGTCACATCCCTTAAACTACAACACAATTATCGCATTGTATGAAATGCCAGGAACTATAAACGGAGCGGAACCCGAGTCTATTTGCAAACTTCCGCGGCCGCCATTGCTACTGCCAAACACTCACTGAACATGTGTTTCAACAAAGTACGTATGGAATGCCACAACTATGAAATTCATAATGGTTATCTGAATGTTTGCGCCATTAACGCGGAAGTTTATACTAAAATGATTTTAGCTATGTTTACTAGCATTTTTAAAAACCACTAGCAGCGACCCGCGGTTTCACCCGAGTAAGTCCCGATCCCGTGGGAATATCGGTATAAAAAGCAGCGTATGCGTTACTCCAGGTCTCCAGCTATATACATTCCAAGTTTCATCGCAATCGGTTCAGTGGTTTTTGCGTGAAAGAGTAACAAACATTCATCAATCCAAACTTTCACATTTATAATATTAGTGGGATTAAGAAACAAATCAGCATACCATCATGTCCTAAGGACTCTTGCAATATACATATTTCGTGCGTAACTTGCCCTCTATAAAAAGCGTTAACGACCATGTCCGCCCCGCCCGTTTAGAGGAACGAGATCTGGTGATTCAGTGAGTTAATTAAACGTTCGTTTTAATTTATCTCAAACCTTATTTATTCTTTACTTAGGCTCCTTATATTGTACACCACAGACCCTCTTTTCTGTTTCTCTATCCATCCAATGGTTGCCCGGTGATTGCGATAAGATAGTCAATAAAAAAAATCTAGTAAGCAGATATAAGTAAAATATTGTATCCTATTGTTGTGTGTACATTAAAAAATCTATGTATCTATTATTCGTTCAATAAGATTGCGTATTCTCTACAATAAACGACGTAAATCAGTACTATCCTTCCCGAATAGAGTGCCCGCGCTTTTATGGGCAAGCGCAAGGTGGAGGACCGCTAATGTACTGACTGAACAGTCATTCCCGGTTACCGCATACCATGTGATTTTAGTTGGCTATTATATGCAAGACTCCTCAGATCAATATTCCCTTAAAAATTTTGCATCGTAGCCTAACTCACTAGTTCACGCTATTTTTTAAGTGCTCAATTTGTTTTGAACACAAGGTAACATCAAATAGCAAATTAGCTCGCGAATTTTGGTCAAGTAAAGTAGCTTTACGTCTAATGATTCGAAACATAAACGTGATGAACAAAACACCGACAGTTAAATGTGAATGTTAAATGAGTTACTTTACTTTATTCAACCGCATATACTTTTAGTCGATGTCAACAAATTTATTAAGAAAACTTCTCCTATTCATTTTAAAACTAAACACTTCTAGCATGATCGCTAGCCGCTATAATAAGCTACCTAGTTAGCAGTGACTAGCCCCGCCCGTTATAGACTTGTCTCATACCGATGGAATTCTCGTCACAACTGGGTGACAACAACTAACTCTTCGTCTATGATAGAGCGCAATTAGTTAATATTTTTGAATGTGAGCTGAAATGTGAATATGTAATGATATGATACAATCGAAAATCTCTACATTAAATATATTTGTAAATTAATATCATGTACTAATTAGCAGTAAATTATATGACGGTAATTCGTAACGTCGTATAATTGAAGCAATGCTTGTATTACTTTTCGCCAAGTGAGTGAGGTTACCGGAAGCCCTAACCCTTCCCTCTTCCCTCCTCTACCCCCCTTCCCCTACGTCCTCTTAAAGGCTGGCAACGCACTTGTAACTCTTGAGTTGCAGGTGCCCATGGGCGGCGGTAGTCATTTACCATCAGGTGACCCATCTGCCCTCGTTTACACCCTATTCCATTAAAAAAAAAACATACCACTTCACTGGCAGCTTGGCAGCTACCGGTGGAGTGATGACCCGAGGGGGTTTCCACAAGATAAAAAAAGGTCATTTTTCCCTTAGGAAGCAAGGGGTATATTAAACTTATATTGATAGCTTATAAGGTGAAGAGCGCATTGCTGCATATTCACAATGAACTAAACTACGAGTCTGCCACAGATTTTATTGACGTGTAAGCCGAATAACGCCCGACCAGGAATCGAAACCAGCAAATCAACATGACAGTCATTTATACACAGTGCCAGACGTTTATGAACTTGATCGTTGATCTTGCTTATCAGTTTTAAAAAACGTGTATGATTTCTTGTTCCATTACACCTCTAGAGCACCGCTAGCTAACAACGGTTTATATTCACGTTTTAATAGTAGAACGATCCCGGTTTACACGGTTAGAAGATTATTTTATTATTAACTAACAGCGCCCCGCGGTTTCACCCACGTAAGTCCCGATCCCGTTGGAATATCGGTATAAAAAGTAGAGTATATGTTAATCCAAGTTTCTAGCTATCTACATACCAAGTTTCATCGCAATCGGTTCAGTAGTTTTGGCGTGAAAGAGTAACAAACATCCATACATACATACATCCATATATCCTCACAAACTTTCACGTTTACAATACTAACCCGCCAGGGCTTCGCACGGGTACAAATTATACACCTAAACCTTCCTCATGAATCACTCTGTCTATTAGTGAAAACCGCATGAAAATCCGTCCAGTAGTTTTTCCGTTTATCGCGAACAGACAGACAGACAGACAAAGGCGGCGGGGGACTTTGTTGTAACATATGTAGTGATTAGTAGGATAAGAGATTTCTTGAGAGAAAATCATGTATCAGAGACCCCAGCTGTGGGCTTATATGCCAGGAAAGCTGCAAAATCTAAGTTTTTATACAAGTTTTCCACCAACCAGCCTGTATATAAAAAGCATCTGTTTCTTCCTATCACTATTATAATGTATCAGACGAGATTTTATTGCATTTCTATTGTCGAGGTGACGTAACAATCGCAGTGGTGGTTCAAACTTGTCTAGGTTTGAGCGCTATAATCTGCGGGAACGTGAGTTTAAACTTATAACGATATGTATCTACATAATATATATTGTATAAAAAAACATTTTACATCATTACAAAGTTTGTAGTAGTGATCTACAGAGCCTAAAAACTCAAATTATTATATTTACTAATCTTTTGATTATGAAATCTATACTCACTTTATAAAGCTGAAGAGAGTTTAAACGCGCTAATCTCTGAAACTATCAATCGGATTGAAATCATTATTTTTGTATTGGATAGAGAAATATTTATGTAACATCACGCTACAACACTTAAGGGTAGAGCAGTTACTAAACGGGGGTGAAACTGGGGAACGTACGGACTTAAAATTTTTGCAAATTCGCCATTTTTGCCAACACTTGGTCGAAACGTAACAAGACAAGATACCATCACGTTAATTACCGTAAATACAATTGTATATATGACTTATATGGATTCAAAATATGCCAATTGCAATTCTATCATGAACTTTCTTCGCAAAATCAGGGGACGATAACGATCAACACTAGCGGAATTATACTTTTTTATAGCGGAATAAATTTATATGTAGCGCAGAATAAATTCAGCTTTGTATCTGTGTTGATAAATATGTATGTTCGTGTTTTATGCCTTATCGATGGTGCAATACTTATAGTTTATAGACAAACTGCTTTCTGGCTAAATTGGAATGGCGGACACAAACACCTTTTTTTAACATCAGATAAGTCATCCTAATCGTCGGTCTGTGGCGAAAGATGGCGTCATCCATATATCATTTTTGTATATGGAGAATATAAAAATTAAATTTCAGCGCTATCTAGCGGAGGCAAGCCGAACTACACAGTAACAACGAATCCTGTATAGCGCAATTAAAGTTCTAACACTAATTAGTACATATGTCAATCGGTGGGCCGCGGTTTGCCAGCCACGATCACCTAGCCTGATCGAAGGATGTCTTGCATGATGTCTTTGGCAAAAGACGTCACGCTTATATAAGGCCCTATCATATTTCAGAATGGGGGCGACTGACATCGTACCCTCGCATATGCAACGAAATATTTTACTAGTAGTTAGACTACTTTGATATTAATTAATATTCGTGACTGGCGAGCATAACCCCACCTGTAGATAGGGGCTTCACTTGAATGTAGACTCTCTTGTGCCACATGGACAATGTATAGTGATGTTATAATGAAAACTGATTGTTTGTATGTGTGTTTTGTTTTACCGCGCTAATGTTAGGATTAAATAGACTCCATTTTTTAAATTGATTACAATTACAAGACGCAATAAATGCATGCGGAATACGATTTAGCACTGTTAGTCATAGCGGACGGATGAAATCATCCTGACATTTGGTTTCAAACAAACTAAAATACTATAAATCACAAAAGCAAATTCAATCTGAATATCTTATAAAAATAATTAACTGACAAAAATATTGAATTAACTTATTTCTTTACTGAATTTCATGGCATTATATTACACTTACGTGAACACAAAAGGATCCAGTGAGTAAATAAAATCTATTTTGCCGGAAATAACATCCAAGTCTCTGTCAGCCCTTAGCGTACGAATCGATTTAAAAAATGCTGGGACTTCTATCTTAATTAGAATCTATTGTAAGAGAACATATAAAGGAAAATTGAATTTTTGATTCTTCGTATTTAGAGATAGAGGACAGGGGAACTGTCAGGGTCTAACTCATACTCAGCAGGTCAATTCAGCCCTTGATGAACGACCATATTGTTTTACACGTGAGTAGAACCACATTGTTTTAATAAATATGAATACCACTGACAGAAAGTTTCATTTAAAAAAAAAAGATTTCGCGATTAAGTCAAGTTGTCAAGTCATACAAAAAAAAAGTAAAAAAAAATATAAGTTTAAAAACTTCCGGCATAGCAACTTCATTTTAGATAGTTACGAAAACAAAGAAAGATGAAAAAATAGAGATACCATAATCAATACTTACGCTTCGTATAATAATAAATCTTAATGGAATCTTACAGATCTAACAAATTCCGGTACTAATCATACGCGCTGTTAGTACAACAATAGACGCTCTATTTGGATTTAGTAATACCACTGACTTTTGAAAAGAAAAATAAAACGCATTATACACAGATATTTAAATATCTGGGTATAAAGCATTCGAAGAGTTTTCTGTGTCAGGAAACTCTCTTCGAATGCTTTAGTATGTACCCGCTTTTTTTGGTTCGAATTGTAATCAGCATAATTTTATTCATTATATTGTAACTTGTGTGATTTTTGGGATTTCAGTTTCGAAGAACAGTTAATAAATACTTATTTCCTAAGTTAAGTAAAATATATTTTTTTAAATAACGCTTTGTTGTTTGTTAGAAAGTTTATTTAAAATTAAGTATTGTATCACTACATATTATGAAACAAAGTCCCCTGCCGCGTCTGTCTGCCTATCTGTTCGCGATAAACTAAAAAACTACTGAACGGATTTTCATGCGATTTTCACTAATAGACAGAGTGATTCATGAGGAAGGTTTAGGTGTATAATTTGTACCCGTGCGAAGCCGGGGCGGGTTGCTAGCGTACCTACCGTGTTGCAAATAGGTAAAATGTTGATCTATGACCGTTCGTTTCCAAGTAGTTGAGCCTTGTGAGAAGAAATCGTGAAACAACAATCTGTTTGGTAACTCAATTCCTGAGGGACAGCTATTTCATTTGACCCATATATGACCACAAACTCAGATGAAACTGCGAAGAACAGCAAGTAAAATATACAGGTAGAAAAAGCCGCGGGCATCACCTTGGCATGTAAACAAATAATACTATCCCACGGGTGACTAGGTCGAGTCCAATTAGCCTGTACGACACGTGTTCTGGACTCTGGACGTAAATGGTGCTACCGTCTTGGAATACTAACTAGGGTTTGGAGAGACCTTTCTACTTACTGAAGGGGCTGGTCACGTGCAGTAATGACCTTGGAAGGGCCTTTAGGAATACTTTCACAATGTTTCAAAGGAAGAACTGTAACACTTTTATTATTGTATCAAACTTTCTGCCAGTCAAAGTCTTTGTACTAACAGGACTGCGACGCGTGTGAAATAAACAAAATGTATCCTTTTGCGTTCTAGAAACATGTGTGATGAATAAAATTCTAGGTAAAGGATAAAAAATTTAATTGACCGGCCTGTTGGTCTAGTGGTCAGTGATCTTGACTGCTAAGCTAGAGGTCGTGGGTTCGATTCCCACCCAGGACAAATAATTGTGTGATGAACATCATCATTTGTTCTGTGACTGGATGTAATTTATCTATATTATGTATGTATTTAGATATCTATAAGTATGTTTATCAGCAGTCTGGTTTCTGTAGTACAGGCTCTGCCTAGTTAGGGATCAGACCACCGTGTGTGAGATGTGTCAAGTTGTTATTATTCAATCTGTTCAAAACGGTCACCCATCCTAAGACTGACCTGGTTAGTTTTACTTAACCTTGTAATGTGCTAACCTACTCGGTTACCACTTAGCCACGAGCGAGTTCCGAGTTTTTTTTAAATTAATATTTGTATGAGTGGAGTATGAATATAAGATTGACGATATATGTAAGTGTACGATACGGGCGGGTAGGATACCCGCTTAGTGCAAACATTTGTATGCATGAATATGTATGTTTATTCGTTTTCTGGAACCCATAGTACAAGCTATTAGCTTAGCTTGTGCTTATACAGAGCTTGTACTATTGTGCAAGTGCACCTACTCCTTTTCTCTGCATCACCCAAAGATGGACTGGTAGAGAATGCATTAAACATTAGTCCGCCTATTTACCAAATGTGCAAAAAGTTAGCAAAAAATAAAGAAATAGCGCTGTGCACCACATCCCAGAATAATTATTAGCATAATCTTTGGTCTTATTATGAAAGTGCTACGACACGATACGCATAATAAAGACTTATATAAACATGGAGACAATAAATAAAAAGCCTATAAACATACTAGTATACGATTGGCATTTAACCGCTGTATATAGGAAAGAGGGAATAGGGAGTGAATAATAACGAACTGGGAGCGATCGGCACGTAGACTCGCGACCTTGACGACACAGCTGATGACTTAATAGAGGAGGGTCCCGGAGGTCGAGACTATTATATTAATAGAACTTGTTATGTAAAACATAAACGGAATATTAAAAAGATTGCTTTGAAAGTTCTTTTTCTTAAGTAATCAATTATTTATTAAAAATGTAGGGTTTTTAAGTTGCTTTTTCTTTTCATATTAATGACAAGTCGTGCCCAAAATATTTACAAGTAATAAATTATGTATTTTCTGCTTGCCTTTTATAGATCGTAACGTGATGTTATTTAGACTATAATAACAAAAAAACTCTTTCTAATATTTTCACAGAATAAAGGGCTCTTGCTCAAAACGAGTAGAGCTGTATATCTTAAAAATATCAATGATGAAGGGTGATGGTTCTTACAGGGTTTCTAGCGTGGTAGATATTGAAAGGTGTTGTGACCAAGTTTTATTTTCTTATGACACGATGCATTGCGAATATCCTGAACCTACTAGATGGACCACTTGAGGTTGAGATCACAGCAATGCTCAGCATATACCTGTTTTTGCACATGACTAAAACAAAAATACGGCATTGTTTTTCCCATATTTATTTATAGTCCATAGATAATATTGTAATAGATTTCTGCCTACAGATTTAAGGAGGACAACAGACTATTTCATATTTACATCTTTAAATATTTTTTTTGCTGTTGTCTGTGGTGTGGCACCATAGATAAGGCTCCTATCTTATTTTGTTTTTATATTTGTCGTTTGCTTTTTCTTGTGTACATGTTTTTTGTTTAATATGTTTTGTGTGTGTCCAATGTTTACGTAAAATAAAAGGTATTTCTTTTTTCTTTCTTATATTATGTCGGAGGCACTCTCTTAATAGGGTGTCAACGGCACGTTTTTATAGTTTAACACCCGAATGTCATAAAACATGAGTTCCTAATGAAATTCTCCATTTGCAACAGTAAAATGATGTCACTCACGTGTCAGGCTAGCGATAAGCGGCAGTCCACGGTCCCGGTGCAGTTATGAGATAGTTGCTATAGCTACTTCGGTGTAGTAATCGTTACTACATATCGATAAGATACACCCACTTGCAGGTGAATGCTTTTTCAGGTCATCTGAGAGTTGGGGTTTATGTCCTTGTGACTAAAATCCCTCTTTTAAATATTTGATCCTTAGGTATATAATACTAGCATAGCAGCAGTTTCACCTGCGGTCACTGCTGCGCTCCTAGGAGTCGTAGCGTGATGTTGCATAGCCTATAACCTTCCATAATTAATACATAATACAAAAAAGAATTATTCAAATCTGATGGATTATTTCAGAGATTAGCGCATTTAAACAAACGAACACTCAAATATAGAATATAGATTCTAGGACATATTAGCAGCGCTATCTAGACCCAAACTAAACATAGCTAATATTTAGTTAGATTTTTTGTAAATACATGTATGTTGTACATAGAAACATCCAGATCAATGCAAATAAAAATGTTCATGAAGAAAAATATTCGGACTGAGCGAGAATCGAGTCCGCGACCCCTGACCACATAGATCGTAAATTTGTTGTGACATAATTGTGGCATTATAAGTATCCAGTAGGGAATTGATTCTCACTAAATTATATGTTCTCCTTCTGTTTAGACTGTCTCTTGATTAAAGGGACCGAGACCACTTCTTGTGAAAATGCCTATATTCATCCTATGACGTCCTATTACCGAGATGATGATGGCTAATATTTAATTATGTTTATTTTGTACTAAACCAACTATTTACCTTATGAGTAAAAAACAGCACTTAGTGATATAAAAACTAAGGTAATCACGAAGTTAACCCTAGATACATAATACGTTCAATATAACCAGACAAAGCCCAAAATGTATATGTAATTGTCCATTTTTCAGACACAATCTATAAGTTGTACATGCAGTAGTGGTTCTGTTTTACTCATAAATATTAACGATAGTACTCAGTGGGTACGGGCAGGTAATAAATCTATAAATCTATCCCTCCGTAGGGACAAAATCTGATGCATCATGCTCGCGTTGTTGGTAATATTTCTAGTATAGCTACAGCTACTGTTAATTGCAGTGTACTGTGGTTTGGCAAATGATTTGTTACTGATGAAATTTAAAGATTGCGAAGTGTAGTTAGTGTTGAGTGGATAAAATAGAGATAGCCTTGAGGGGATAATATAAAAGGAAAGTCTTTAAGCCTTTTGATTTAGATTGACATTGACACATCTCACACACGTCTGATCCCAAACTAGGCAGAGCCTACCAGACTGCTGATAATCATACTTATATATTTCTATCCTGTCCATTCTATTTCTGTACAGGGAATCGAACTGACTAAGCAGTCAAGATCAGAAACCACTAGACCAATAGGCCAGTATTTCTGTATGACAGTAGAATCAATGAAACCCGTAGTAAATACTTATTCTGTGTCATTCGTTAACCTACATTTCAAAGGTGACCCTGGCCGGAATTCTTTTATGATGATACTATTTCCCCCGAATACAACATCCAAACAATCGCATCAGACTATTAAATCGCTTATTCAGGTATTATGATTATCGGCAAAAACCCTTCTTATATTGTAGCTTCAAAAATCTAGCTAAAGATATATGGGCCATATAATAAATCAATCGAGTATTAATTTTCAAAGCCTTTAAAGCAGCGAAGGCTACTGAGGAAAACTAATATATCTTATTTATCCATGATGGATCAGTTCAATCAATTAGCTTAATGAAAACATAGCAGCCCACAATCGCTTTTGCAAATCGTTACACTTGTTTTATTACGCGGCGTAACTCTGTACTTTTGTGATGTGATATATGTTCAACTGGAGAGGAAAAGGTTTCAACGAATAACACTGTTCTTCTGCACATTATATCTTCGCATCATCTAACGGAGATATTAGAATTATATAGTAACTACTGATGTTAAAACGTGCAATGTAAGTTCTCCTACTGACTTCCATATGCAACTTCAAAACCTCAACCGTTACCCCACGGCCGGCCAAGCATTATCACCTAACTAACGAAGCTGGAGCTGGAGGATCCGCCTTTGGTTTGGTGTGACATCACACCCATTCTTCCGCAGTGGAGTGCTGCAGTAAGTGCGGTGGAGTAGGCGTCAGTTTTTATTAAAACCATCAATATCTATTAAGGAATGGATATGGATACTCGTGTTATAACAATGTATCCATGTATACCTACAACATCCAGGAAAATATGAAAACACTTAGACGTGAGGAAATGGTTGCAAAACATCCTGGCGAAGCAACGCGAGACGGAGTGAGGAGTGCCGCGGGAGAATATCAGTGTTGACCTTTTAATGACGCAAGCTTCCCGTTCCTGTTTCCCCGAGACACGAGATGTTTCAAGGTCTGCCTTTATTGCTTTTTTATCAGTAGTTCTATTAATAATGAAAGGCGATGACTGGCCAATCAACACTATTTCGCAAATTTTAATAGTTTTGAGGAAAAGAAGTATAATGTTATGGTTTAAAAAGACTTTTTCACAATTTATTCTATGAGAAAGTGTTTATTGTCTTTTTTTTCAGATGGCTTATTACTAAAAACAAACACAACAAGCGAAGACTCGGAAACAAAAGATTTAAATCGCACTGAGTACTCTACTAACTGTAACTATTTAGAACACAGGCATTTAGTTGGTAGAATCCACATCTCGAACATTACTAGCACATGAGAATAAGTGTGTTTTATGAATGATCATTGAAGTTTGTTGTTTTATGTGTACAATTCACACAAAACAACAAACTTTACTGACCATTAATAAAACAACTACTTCACATTACAAAACTCACCAGTCTCATCGGTCTCTTGGGATTGATCGTGAGGACAGGATCGACAACCATGTCGTAAATAAGTTTTAGAAGTCTCTGAAGTCTGAAAACTGGCCCTAGTCTAGCTAATTGGCTAATCATATAAAAAATGGTAAAATACGGATGTTATGCAGCTCTGCCTACTCCTTAGGACATGCACAAGACTCACGCCTCTATCCTGAGGCGGTAGACAGAGGTGATTAAATACCTGCATTTTGATAACCTGAATTTGGTCCCTCATGTAATTCGTAAAAAAACCTATTTCCGCCATCCGGGCACTTTGGGAATTAAAGATCGGAAAATTTGGCGCTTTAGTATTAAATCTGTATAATCCACTACAATTGGTAGTATTGTCTTCCGACCAATAAATACCCCACAATTATCTATGAAAAGTCTTCCGAAACAAGTAGGTAAGTGCTTAATTACCGTAATTCTTGAAAGCTTCAGTAAGTAAATATTTCGAAAATATGTTGAAAACGCAGGTGGCACCCCGGGGTACTATTAGTATATAGGCCTTCACCGCGTGACGCAACGGCTCTGATGCCTACCAAGGGCAAGGAGGTCTCAAGGTTATCTATGCGATTGTTTTGTTTCAACATTTTGTGCTACAAAGGGATCTATTCAATTCCCCTCTAAATGGGAGATCGTTCGTCTTGGTGCTTATTTATGTTTCTTGGCTCGGGGTTCCTGTTATCGGAATAAATTTCACATATATTTTTTTAGGGCAAAACCAGCATTTAGAATTTTTTTTTAAAGACAGCTCCCGCTTTAGGAATATTCCTGTGTAGCGGGGGGCTTCACAAACATTCAAACAATGGACACAATGAACACCCAGACTCGGGACAACTATTTGTGGATGACACAAATTTTTGTCCCGTGTGGGATTTGAACCTACAATACTCGGCACGACCTAATTGCAAGGTGACCACATAAACCGTTGAACAATCCGTGTGATTTTCTTTTATTGTTTGTTAAGTAGTTGTTGATGAGCTTTTCAAAAGTATTTTTATAGTCTAGTTTGGAGCAATTAGGTCTAAAATGTTTTTTAGTATTCGCTTTCAGTTTGCTTTGATGAGCTCATCCAAAATATTCGGTCCCTGGTTTCATAAAAGGAAGATGATGAAGATTTTACTATGATACAAATACAATATAATAATTCTTCCAAAATGCCAAAAGTTTATTTCGGTTAATTTTCATTTTATATTCCAGAAAACACTACAATATTGTTGAGTCACGGGATTGGGCGATGTAAATAAAAGAGACGCGTGTTCTTTAGAGATATAATGTCCAACGACTTTATCGTACAATTTAAGCGACACACTCCCAGCCTGACAATTCCGAGACTGGCGATGTGCAACGCAGTATTAGAATGTATTACATAATTCTTTAAAGAAAAACCGACTTCAACAAAAAAAACTATTACATAAAAGACTAATATTTTTTAGGTTTTAGGACTTAGGTTTTCTCATGGATGTCATTGTCAGAACTGGACCAAATTGAAACGGGACTACACGGGAAGCACCAGCTTTCAAATAAAAGAAGAAGAAAAGAATCATCAAAATCGGTTCACCCAGTCGAAAGTTCTGAGGAAAAAACATAAAAAAGAAAAATACAGTCGAATTGAGAACCTCCTCCTTTTTTGAAGTCGGTTAAAAATGCTGACAAAGCTTGTGTCCCTACAGTATAATTCATAAGCATTTTTAACCCACAGGGAATTAGTTTAAAAATCGATCCTAACAGATCTTGTTGGTAGGATATTAAAAATATAAAAACATTAATTATGTATTAAGGCTTCCCATCGTTAAAAGCTGTTCAACAAAATTTTCTCCTGCAACACTTTCGGGTGTCCGGCTCTCGTCCATTCTAATTGAGGCCGACATCACAGGCAACCGGGCGGCCTGAAGATTTGAGAGCCCTCGTGACGTCACTTAACAACACAGGACACTTGAGTGAACTGGCGTCTATTTGCGGCCACACACTAGGTCATATGTGGAATTATGGAATGGGCGAGACGTTTTTACTATAAATAATGTATAAAAACAGCTTTTCACCTACTTTAAGGCTGTATTTTTGGCTGATTTTAAAAGGAAAGGTTAGTCAAAAAGATGAATGTGCAGAAGTACTGCTATAAGTTGAATGTGACTGACGAGTTTCCTCTGAAGCAGTTCTGGATGTCCAGGTATAAGAATAACTTTTGGAGGCTGCCAAAACTCAAGTTTGACTGTGGACAAGAAAAAGTTATAAAAGGGAAGAAAGAGACCTGCAATCTGCATCATGTTGTTCCAGTAGGTCCTATAAGGGTTCCGTTATTTCTTTTGTGGTACGAAGCTCTTAAGAGAAAAAAAAGAAACTAAATAGTATGTATTTCTAAAAGTGACACGCTTTGACAGCTTCTTTTTGGTTCGAGTTGCCAAAGTCTGGAGTCTGGTAGGCAGTTGCCTCTATTTTTTAACACAATTATAATCCTAGAACGTTCAAGAGTATAGTGAATGGGTTTCTTTTGATAGGTTTGTACCATCTTTGTCTTCATCGTCACTTGGTCTTCATCAGGTGAGTTGGAAGACAAATGCTTATTCCATTACTCGAAAAAAAAAATGTATTTTCTGAGTTTATTGCCATGATATAACAGTTTGTAGTCAATGCGATATCTTGATTTTGGCGCCTAGTGAATTGGACCACTCATCGGCAGATAAAATCTCCAGGATATTAGTATAAATCGCAGCCACCGATTCATATCAACGCAGTACGTTTGCCAAAACCTTGCTGCCCCACAGTGTCGTATCGCAAAACAACGACCGATATCTGCAGGATGCGATAGCCACATCCACATGAGATAATTGACGGACATTTCACTGTAGAACTGCCACTGATGCTGTTTAGAATTATGTACATCCTAGATATTGGGAGGCATCGTCCGACCTGGCATGAGAAATATGTCATCTAAATAAAGATAAGATTTGATAACACTAGTAAACATTTGGGCAATTAGAAGGCTGTACTATAAATCGCAATAACGTGGTTATTTGGGTTGCAAGTAATTGCGGTTTGAAGCGATTTGCGATATACTTGCATTTTTATAAGTTTTCTCCTAATTACATCACGCTAGAGGATATAGAAAGAAAAAAACCTTTGTCTATCCTTTATGATTCTAAAAACTATTTACGAAATAAATACTGTAACATAACTAAGTCTCCGTTTTCTGAGAAATTTACTTGTGTGGTCCCGAACTGATACAAACTGATCACGTAAGTTTTCCTCAAGTATAGTTTATGAAATTTCACGTACTGGCTAAGTGTTTTAAAGCTTGTAAATATGCACTTAATGGCTCACCAGTTTTCTGCCGTCTCTGTCGAAATGAATGACGTTCTGCGATTTCGAACCATTTTGGGTAAAAGATGGTCGCCGACAATTTTAACCGAGTCTCAGAAGCTTTTACGCTCAGGATTATTATATAAATCACCGCTCAGGTGGTTGACTAAGTACATTTGCGAAGTTTATTTCTTATAACACTCGGTGGAACTGCTCGCCTGATGGTAAGCGGCCACGCTTGCATTTAAAGGGGACTCACATGCGCGAAAAGCAATTTTAAGTTTTAAGAAACAGTTCAGTGACGTAGTTTAACATGTTTATTGTACATAATATAACTAAAATAAGACAGTCATTTGAATGTGTTTCTGCTACAAAGCAACCCATTAGACAGATGGAAACATAAACAGCACAATATACCTAGATGTAAAAGCTTTCTGCGTCATAAACTTACACAAAAAACCCGAAACAGATTCGTTCACCTGACGGCAAATCTGATGTAAACCTGTAGGAACGTCCGATCGTTAACGTCTAAAAATGTGAAATAAAAGCTCTGACATAAATAAAATTAATGGCAATTCATACACTTTATGGATGATATAAATCCTTCACAATGAGGAGTAAAACTTACAGAAAGGGCGTCCTTCTACTAATGATCTACACTCGATATTTTGAGGGGTAATTACTGTTAGATAGCATATTTCCTTAGTTAAAAATGAAGTCGATTTGTCTGGTCTTTATAAATATGTGTAGGTAAGTGTAGTGAGAATAAAGAAATAAAATAGATGTGATGTCAATGTTACACAGCAACACGTTTAAAAAAAATTATGGTCTAGGGAGCAAACGAGCAGACGGGTCACCTGATGGTAAATGACTACCGCCGCCCATGGGCACTTGCAACTCAAGAGTCACAAGTGCGTTGCGTTTTATTGATTGCGGCCTTTAATGTGGGAGTAGGGGATGGGTGGAGGGAAGGGTGGAAGAGGGGGAGGGGAGAAGGAAGGGTGGTAGTTTTCTGTGAGGCTGTGGTATCACTCCGGTCGAGCCGGCCCATACGTGCCGAAGCACGCACCTCTGTCGACAATCCCTGTAGGCTTAGTGTCAGTTGATGGTAATCGAAGTTACCATTAACTGCCACTAAGTTACACACTAGAATATACTTCGTACCAGATAGCTTAGCAAGCTAGGTAAGAGAAAACATTTTTTTTGTATGGTATTTATTGAGGTTTCAAGGCAGACATGTACTAGTGATTAAAATACAACCGTTTAAAAGTACCTACAGCTTTTCAAAGAATTTAAGTTAATCAAGTTACAGTCCTTTATTTACTTGAGCAAGCATTTAGTATATAATTTAACAACACAGGGAAACTGTGTCTGCGAAATGTCTCCGAACAATTTGTTAATTAAATCTGACGTGGAGGGAGGCAGCTAATATTCCTTGTTTATGACAGGAAGGGCGAATTTTTAATATCGGAATAGACATTAAATATTACAATAGTAAAGTAACAGGTACTTTTTTAGAATCCATAAATCTCATGTCGTTTAACATAGAAAGGTACGCTATCTACCAGATACAATACCGTCTTTATACGAGTATCTAAAATACCTACTTGATTTACGAATTCTCTGATATACGAATACCTAAAATACATTTCTCATCAACATTAGATAAAACACGTTTTTTTATGGTATGGGCAAACGAGCTGACGGGTCACCCGATGGTAAGTGAATAGTGCCGCCCATGGTTTCTTGCAACTCAAAGAGTTACAGGTGCGTTGCCAGCCTTTAAGGTGTAAGGGAAGGGAGAGGGGGCCTTCGGTTACCTCACTCAGTCGGCGAAACACAATGCAAGCATTGCTTCAAGCCGGTTTTCAGTGAGGCCGTGACCGTCACGCTCAGATACATATTATATGCCGATGTGTGCGTGTGATAACATAACATACATATCTATGTATGTTATGTTTTCACTTCTAACGTGCAGTCCTACGACTGACAGTTTTTTTTTATTTTTAGTTTTAAATACTGTATTACCTCTTTGTGAACGACGTTTACGATGTTACCTTTAATATTGAATACCATTGTACTTTTTACCTAAGCTTTATATAAGAAGCTTTAATATTGAATTACATGCTTCTTCCTGTAATTATATATATATATATATATATATATATATATATATATATATAGATATAATTTATTTGTGAATATAAATGACTACACAAAGACAAAGCTTTTACGAAGGCATTTCAGACGGAATTCGTAATGTCCCAAGCATGTCAATGCTTTGTTCAGGTACTTTGGGATTTTAAAACGTAGTCTATGAATTATTTTCTAAAGGTTAGCGTCTAAACTATTCAAAAGGCATTTTCTCAACAATGATAGCTTAAAAAGTTTACTGAAGCGGTACTTTATCGTGCAAGCGTTTTATTCATTCCATGAGTTTTTACGAAACTTTAATATTTTGATATTTGCAGTAGTTATGACCTGATAGTATCAGTTTGATGGAGCCTTATCTGGCTCTGCTGTAGGTGGGCCAAACTGTGTAGTTGGGTAAACTTAAAATAATAGTCACTTTATATAACACATATTCTATTCTCCAAATGAATGATTAATCAGTTTACAACAATCGATTATCACTTAGATTTGTTCTGATTAAAAAAAAAAAAACGCTTCAAGTTCGATACAGTTTGGCCGATACAAAACCGAACAAAATGACGGCAGTTCAAAAAAAATCCCTAGTGTTGCCAACGCTGTATCGACCTTACCGAAGCATGAATGGCTTGACGTTTCTTTTTTAAAGGGCAGTACTGTAGTAACGCTTTTTTAAATTATAGGCTATGATATATCATCGAGATATTATGTACTAGAGAAGCCACTCAGAACAAAATACATGTTCCGTTTTTATTTGAATTAAAACTAAAATGCGCTGTAGCGCTAAAGCATTAATTTGTAGTCAAATCCTACAGTATTAACAAGCAGCGCTCGATTGTTTTTGAGTTGTAGTTTTCTCGCGAGCGTAAAGTCCTAAGCGTCGTGATTTTCATGGTAGTCCATTGAAAAGTTACATTTGGGGTTGCGTTTTTTAGAGGACGCAATTTTATTTTTTTGATGTGTAGGGGGGGTCAGTGTAAAGCTAAAACCAAGTTGGTGGGGTCGCCACCCTTGTCCCACGGCCGCCATCTTGAAAATAGGGGTTGAAATGGTTTTTACGATATATCTCTTAAACTATTTATCTGATAAAAAAAAATGTTAACATTTTTTGTTGCAAATTGAATTCTCTACAACTTTGGTCCAGTATCTTTTTGTCATAGAACTATAAATAAAAAAGTTATAAGCGAAAATGTTCAGAAATTCCGTACGTCCGTCCTTACGTTCCGTACGTTCATCCGCACGTAGAGAAATATGTAGCACAACTAAAAGATATAAGTTGAACGACAACTTCAACACAATATTATCAGCTGTTCTTAGAATAAGAGATGTTAGAAATAATAATAATAACAGCAGGCAGATGTTCTTTTGTTCCCTCATGGTCACTTGGGTATTTTCTACCTGGACAGTGTTCTCGGTAACGGCCATCAGATTTAAAATTATTTTAAAAATCAATAATTGTAAAATTCTGTAATGGAGTGGAAAAGAGTCAATAATTAATTATTAATAATATTGCAAAATTAATAAATAAAAAAATTATAACAAAATAAAAAAAAACAATAACTGATGACACATTATTAGTACACACGTATAATATATGTATAGTCAAGAGTACTGAAAAATAATACTCACTTCGGAGCGCTGTAGAACCGAATAAAGTTGTTCCTTAAAAAACGATCTACAGAAATGGTCTGATATCATTTTTTCGTAAAATGATAAAAAAAAAGTATCGAAAAATATAAAAAAAATTCTCGAACTTCTGAACATTTACGCTTATAACTTTTTTATTTATAGTTCTACGACAAAAAAATACTGGACTAAAGTTGTAGAGAATTCAATTTGCAACAAAAAATGTTAACAATTTTTTTTTATCAGATAAATAGTTTAAGAGATATATCGTAAAAACCATTTCAACCCCTATTTTCAAGATGGCGGCCGTGGGACAAGGGCGGCGACCCCACAAACTTGGTTTTAGCTTTACACTGACCCCCCCTCCACATCAAAAAAATAAAATTGCGTCCTCTAAAAAACGCAAGGTAAGGCCTAAAAAATGTAACATTTCAATGGACTATGGCGTTTACGCGTGTTGCCCAACAAACTGCTACAAATATTTGTTTTCACTGCGGTGCAGGGACCGCAGTTCGCGTTACAAACTTTTTCTTCGTGGTGTCTACTCTATACGCTAGTAATAATAACTCAGTGTGATATATTATGAATACTTTAAATTACACGCGTCCAAGTATATGTTATTACCTGCCATGGTAAGTCTATACAATGACAGCTCAAATTATACTAACTTTTAAACTTTCGCGTTCCATGATATAATATTATTTACGTGTTTACGGGAATTAACGCAATCACGAAAAGGTATTACATAGCTCTGAATTGCCTGATGTTTCGACCAGGTTGCACTGGCCGTGGTCACAGGCTGACTGGCTCAGCGGTGCACGCTCTCCGTCGTCGAGACCGTGAGGTAGAAGGTTCTTCATCAAGGGGGGTCAGGCAATTCAGAGGTATGTAATACCTTTTCGTGATCGCGTTAATTCCCGTAAACACGTATAATATTAGCTCAAATTATACTGACCAATGAAAAAACCATGGTCGAAAATCTTTTACCGTACGAATCCAACTAATCATATAAATGCAGAATGCAGTTCCAATTCCGACCAACCCAGTTTTTTTTATCTTTGTACTTGATATCACAACAAAGGTTACGCAAATATTTTTCGATCGATTTGTCTGTGTGTTGCTGGTAGGTAACTACATATAGGCGGGCCGTATTAATACACCGTGCAAACAGTAGCCACCGACTCGTAAAGATTACTTACAATGTAGGAAGAAAGTGCGCAACTGAAAAAATAAGAGGGTGTCGTAGACAGAAATATATTAAATTTCGTCCGCCAGTTACCGAAAACGTACAGAATATTTGTATAAGTATGACAGGGTTGTACAAATTAAAGAAGGTTGAGGCAAACAGTACCGCCCCGCTCCCTGTTTGCACCAGCCTTAAGGGACAACCCTTAATCGTGACAGACCCTGTCACACATCGCATGCACTATTATTTGCGCTCCTAAGAACAAATAAAGTTTTGCTCTATTTTTTTATGACGAACAGTGCTCCATATAAGCTTTCGCAACTAACACTAGTAGTAACTTTTGCGTCACTAACCCTCGCCAAAAATCCGGTATTCTGCAGAGCGGAATTAGAAACAGAAATCTGCGCCCTACCTCTCTGCTTACAACCTAACTACATTATATCAATCCTAACTAATAATATCCATGCGAAAGCGAGTTTGTTTATTTTATCGCCGTGCTTCAGCACGTATAGGCCGGTTCGACTGGAGTGATACCACGGCCTCACAGAAAACCGACAGTAAGCAATGCTTCCATTGTTTTTCGCTGAGTGAGTGAGGTTACCTGAGGCCTTAACCCTTCCTTCCCCCTATCTCCTCCCCCCTCTACCCCTCTTAACAGTTCCCCTACTCCCACCTTAAAGGGCGGCAACGCACTTGTGACTCTTGAATTGCAAGTGCCCATGGGTCGGCGGTAGTCATTTACCATCAGGTGACCCGTCTGCTCGTGCAGATGCACATTAAAAAAAAAACGTTTTACGTTTTCACTACTGAACCGATCACCATGAATTACAAGTCGTTAGGGGTACAAATAGTCTATGTCCTATTTTGTACCCCTGATGACGTGTATACGGACAAAATCTATATTAACGCAAGTAAAGCCATGAGCAACAACCAATAATATTATAATTGCGAAAATGAGTTTGTTACGCTTTCACACTTTGATTTTAGCCAGGGGTTAAAAATGTGCTTAAAAAAACATCACGTGATTAATGGACGACCCCTTAGCTACTAATCCGTGCATCATGAAATTTTACATGCACGTTGTTAGGGGCACAGAAAAAGACATAGGGACCTAGGGAACAGTAGGTACTATTTTCTTTCATTCAGGAAATAGAACTTAGTGTTCCATGGCAACATTGTTTTTCTTTTGTAAGACAATTATTATGTCAAATGTATCCTTCCGTAGCCATAGCTAGAAGGGTGTTGCCAAAGGTATTTTTCCGTATTTTTTACACTAGAGATATAAAAAATAACGTGGGAACCCGAGCGCAAAAGGTAGTATCTAATACATGTATAAGAGTTTTTAACAGTTGTTCGCGATGAACTCTTAAACTAATGGACCGATTTGGTCCAACTTGAGAGATGGGAGAGTTTTTTTTTAAGTAATTAATTCCCGTATACGTAAATTATATATGTTATGGAATGTTAACGTTAAGTCAGTAAAAAAAAATTGTGTTCAAGAAACTTGCCAGATTAATCCCCATATTCTTATCTTCTAGGGAAGCAGAAAATATTAAATGGAAAAGCTTCGCTATGTCAGGTCCTAATATTTAATGTTGAAGGGCGGAAACTTATCGAAGTTCATAATTGTGGACTGGGCCGTTTGATTTATTAATCGGAAAGTCACTAGGCAACCCGGACGAAGAGATTTACCCCGGAGACCGTTAATATGAAATTGAAAAGCCATTTTACATAGCTGTTACCAAGTAGAATATTAAGAAATTTTAATTTCTTTACCTCAAAGAAAAAAGAAACGTGCTAACAACATGGATGAATTATTTAATAAGAAAAAGTTGTGTAGACTACATTCTTCAGGCAACCACACTATACAGTGTTCCAATCTGCGCCGAACCGTCTTCAACAGTCCACCCAACGCTATTTCTTTGGAATTTGCACAATCGGTCAGATCGTGCAAATTCCAGTATTCATGTGTACAAAATATACTACTAGGTAATATCAGACTGCATAAACCCTATAAAGATCTTTGACCTTTTCACAGCAAAACCAACCATGTAAACCATTACACTACTGTCCATCCAAAGGTTGCCTGGAAGACATTGCTTTTTGCGATATATTTTATGTTTATAATAATTACCTATGTTTCTGTATTTTTGTTTTTTTAATTACCTATGTTTCTGTATTTTTGTTTTTTTTTTTGTGTACAATAAAGTATTTTTTTTTTAATAAAGACTACTAGTAACGTGAATCACACATTACTTTGTTTGTTATTCTTGTTACCCCTCCAGCTAAGCTAAATGCTTGTGTTAAGAGTGGGTTCACGTCGGTAGCAAGCAGCAAGTCCGACACCTTAGCCATTACGATACCGCTGCTTTAACTGCTCCTTTACTTATTATATCTATATAATTATATATAGAAAATTCTATTCCGAAATAATGCAAGGGACATTTTCAATCATATAGAAAACTTTTAGTATTACCAAGTTCAAAACACATGAAACGCTGCCCAAGAGCCATTCAATCAGGCTCCCTGAGTAATATCAAACAAGTAATAATATACTACCCCTATTTCCGCAGTAGCAAGGTTGTAAGGGCGCGCCTTTGCCAAAATCTGCGCATTGTAACGTAATAAATACAAATGATATGTGTTCTCCTGTCCGAAGAGCATGATCGATATTGGCGAGAAAGTGGGCAGGCATAACAAACAGATGTTTTTAATTAAGCCCTGGTGTAATTTTAAGTGTATACAAAGTGTTACAGGTAGGTGCGGACACATTTAAGAAGTGTTATCTATACTTATCCTATAAATGGTTGATTTAGCCAGAAGAATTGGATTTACAGTTTAGTTAATATTTTGGAAAATGCTTTTTTCTGGCGTGTGGCACGTTTTTAATCAACATATCGCCACCCGGCAAAAAAGTGTCATATCACAAAAAAAGTGTTATATCACATGTTATGTACGTTTTGACATTTTTATAGGATTGAATAGCAAATGTTGCATTTGGTCAGCTGTAAAAATATCGTTATAAAATCAGTGAAAAAGAGAAGAGAAGTTCCCTTTTTCACTGAGCTGTTTTGTTCGATTCACCGGCATAAAAGTCGTGTTTTCTAGAAATAGCTGTTTTTGTACTGTGACACTTTTTTGCCGGGTGGCAATATTATTAATTTTGTTTTTTTTTAATACTTTTCGGAGCTTTTCGGACAAATTCCTATATTGGATCAACATCCTTGGTATCAAATATAGTTATATTCATGTAAGCTCTCTCTTCCTTACACAAAATGAGCATTATCGGTCAATTAGCGTTACAAAAGACCAGAAATGGTCGAGGTGGCAGTAAGCACTTAAACAATAATAATTATCGGTCAATTCTCAAGTTTAGTTCTCAGTTTTGAAATAACATTTCTGTACTGAAGAACACGAATCTTCCTAAAATTGCTAGCCCTTTACTTTTTTTAAAGGGTTTACTATACGACCCTAAACACATTTCTGTAAAACCTTGTAAATGAAAGGAACAACGGCTCTTAATCACAACGCGGCGAAACTTCTTACAACTTGTTAACTCAAAAACAAAACTATAAAATAAATCCGATAAAGTACTCAAGTAAAGATATTTATTATCTAGTTGTTTACGTTCTCCAGTGAACTTGACATTGCCGCGGGGTGAAATACGAAGGTCGGCGATGGAAACGAATTGTTTTATAACCATTGTTTGGACGACTACCGTGTTTCTATTTAGACATCAGTATAGAAGGTAGTGAATGCGGATTACCTTCCAAGTATTACCTAAACCTATCTGTATACTTACTAATATTATAAAGACGAAAGTTTGTGAGGATTCCATACATCCTCACAAACTTTAGTGTTTGTTACTCTAGGGAACTCTTCAAATTTTATAGGCACACACACACAGAATATTGGTGACTCGCTATCTTGTATTGAAATATTACATAAGCTGAGACTATGTAGAAATTGCATCCGGAAAAAACCGTCTCTAAAAGTTAGTAGAATTCATGCAAGTATATGTACCCACCAATAAATATACATATTTAGATATGTATATTTATTGGTGCGCATGATCTCACTGCTCATTACATCAAATAGAGTCAAACTGTCATATAACCACCTAGACTAGAGTCCAAATAGCCTGTCATTCCCTCCGTAAACACTATAACGGGACGCTTAATTCAATTGATTACGAAATGGATATTTATCAACAACATCTAACGTGTTTATCTATATACTAGCAACCCGCCTCGGCTTCGCACGGGTACAAATTATACACCTAAACCTTCCTCATGAAGCGCTCTGTCTATTAGTGAAAACCGCATGAAAATCCGTTCGACGAAAGACTTTGTTTTATAATATATATCCAAATATCTATCCAAAAGTCGCTTGCCTTTGACTAAATAGATATATATATATATTTATATAATCTTAATTGTACACAAATATTACATATTTGTGTACAAAAATGTACTTCAAAAAACATGTTTCACCGACTTCAATGCGCCTTAATCATGATAAATTGCAATAAGCTGTATTTTTCATCCCTTAATTTGCCACCTTTAGAGGTGGAATATTTTCATCAATTTTAAATGGGACCCCAGCCCATTCAATTAAAAAAAGAATGATTAAGATCGGATCAAAAATGGCGAAGATGCAAGCGTAACAAATACACACAAAAAAAACTGGCAAATTGATATTAACAATCGATAGGTGTACTTATTACAATGGATGAACTTATCACCCTTTGAATGGACAGTAGATAATAATAATAAATAAAATTAAAAAAAAACTGTTAAACCCACGAAGTTCTACTAACACTATTAGTAGAGCTTCATGGCTAAACCATAAGAATAATTACTGTCAATGACAAACAACCTGAACCTGGGTTAACCCATTGATAGAGGGCTCCTGTCAAGCCCAAAACTAGTCGGGCATTCCTGAAATATACCTTTCACAAAGAAGAAAGAAAGATTAATACTTTATTTGGAACTGATACAGGTTACAATTATTTCATGTGTTCGATAATGACCGCATTAGTGAAACACTGTGGCGCGGTGATTATTCCAAGACACTTACATATGTTTATAAATACTTACTACTTTCGGAAGATTTATTGTAAGACCTTTTTCTGTTTGTAACTGTGTTAGTATTTCAAAAAACTACTGTTACGACTTCTTTATTCTTTTTATAGTTTATAGATATGTTTTCTGACCACGTTTCAGTTAATAAAACATAACGTGGAGAAAGGGAACATGAAACATACAGATAGAATAAAAGCCTATAAACCTCAATATCAATTTAAGTCTGCTTCCTATAGTGAATATATCTATGTAAGTACTTTTATAAATATTGCAGTTTGAACAGCATCGATAGTGGTGAACGTGGAAGCTTTTCTCTTTAGCGATAAGATCGGCCATTTTAGTTATCATCTAGATAGATCATAGAGTAGCGTGAAATTTGGAATGCTTAAAGTTTATGTATATAAGAAGTGCAGAAAGTTAATTTTTAGGGTTCCGTACCTCGAAAGGAAAAAAACTGAACCCTTATAGGATCACTTTGTTGTTCGTCCGTCCGTGGGTCTGTCTGTCTGTCTGTTAAGACTCTTTTTCTCAGGAACGCGTGGAGGTATCAAGCTGGAATTTATATCGAATACTCAGGTCTACTGTCGCTTAGAGCTGTGAAAAAATCAAACTTCTAAGTAAACGCAATCAAAAGATAGACGTTTATGTCGCAAATTTTCGATACTCGCAAAGAAATCAAAACCTACAGGGAACCCGTGAACTCAGAATCTTGAAATTTGGTACGAAGCAACGTCTTATAGCACAGATAAAGGAAAAATTGCGAAAGCCGTAAATTTTTAGTTACATCATATAATAAAAATATTTTACGGAACCCTCGGTACCAGTGTCCGACTCGCACTTGGCCGATTTTTTTAACACAAAATGTGTTACACATTTAAAAATTACGTAAATACGACTACATCAAATGTCCCGTATATATTTATGTTGACCTGTTATGGTACGGTATTGTTGAGTCAAGTGGCGTAATGTTGGGCGGCCCATACTGCACTTTAAAGACTGCTCAAAGTGCGACATAGTTGCGTTTAATATCAAATGCAAATCATGGGAGGTCGTTGCTTACGACCGTGATGAGTGGAAGAGAACTTTATGGAAAGGATGTATCACTCATGACAGTGCCTGGTTTAAAATCTTAGCTGAAAAATGAGCAAAAAGGCAAAGGGATCTCCTGCTGCTGCAACGCACCTGCCAAAAGTGCGAACGAACGTGCCGTTCGCGCATCGGGCTTTTCAGCCACGCACGGCGTTGTCTTTCAACTACAGACACTGCTTAAAAACACCTCAATAGGGGGCAAACGAGCAAACGGGTTACCTGCTGGTAAGTAACCGCCCATGGGTACCTGCAACTCAAGAGTCACAAGTGCATTTCCGGCCTTTAAAGTGGGAGTAGGGAAAGACGGAAGACGGGTTAGGCCTCCGGTAACCTCACTCACTTGGCGAAACACAACGAAAACATGGCTTCACAGCCGGTTTTCTGTGAAGCAGTGGTATCACTCTGATATAGCTGGCCCATCGTGCCGAAGCATGGCTGTCCCACTTGATAGTCTTAACTTATGAACCGATCATTATGAAATTACCAGGAGGCATACACGTTGCCAAGAGTACAGAAAAGGACATAGCGTACCTTTCATCCAGAAAAAAGTACTGTTTCCGAGCGAGCGGAGCCGCGGGCGAAAGTTAGTCTATACTGAAGTCGGTTTTTGAGGCAGGTTATAGACTATTATATTAAATATCACGCTACGACCTTAAGCAGCAGAGCAGTCAACATAAAAACAGGTAAATTTATGGAATGGCAAGTCTTAATAAATACATTGTCCTTTTGGTACTAGTTTAATAACTATATAACTTACTTATGGAAATACTTGTCACTTGCGTAAATAAGCAATTAATGCAGAGCTTCTGTTGTTTAGTTTCCATACTAAATTACAGAGATGAATCACACAAAACAGGAAGATAATTAATTATAATGAATAAACGGCAAACTGTGTACGATGACAAAATAAAATTCAAGCCCGTTATTCTTCCGGCGAACATTTCGGTGAAGGTCGAGTTCCGATACGACAGCGCCAGGTCAAATTATGTGACAGCTTTACACACAAACTAATAAGGTCACTATTATAATGTATTTTCTTTAATATTACGCGTATCTCGACAAGTCTCACTTTGCGGTGCAGTACAAACTTCATACCTACACCGAACAGTTTTCTTTCTCTCATATTTTTTTTTTATCGTGTGGAAACCTCAACGGATCATCACTTCACCACCTCGGCCTGTCGGAATCGAACGGACTAAAATCACAGTGTCCCGTCACAAGTGGATCTATTGGAAGGGACCCGGGTATATCCTAGGTACGAAGTCCCCGAGGTACGAAGAACGATTACCAAATGGGGGTTCATTGAGTATGGAAACACCTCGAGTCCGATGTAACGTGCTACAATAACTATCACTATTATACATCATATTAATCTTAATTAATTACAGTAACTACCGATGGACAGCAATCACTATAAAAATTCGTGGGAGGGCCATGCTTCGGCACGTATGGGCCGGCTCGACCGGAGTAATACCAGAAAACCGGCAGTGAAGCTGTGATTGCCTTGCTTTTCGCCGAATGAGTGAGGTTACCGGAGGCCCTAACCCTTCCCTCTCCCCCCTTCTCCCCTATTCCCGCCCTTCCCGTGTTCCTCCCTTCTTCCTCTACTCCCAACTTAAAGGGCGGCAACGGTCTTGTGACTCTTGAGTTGCAGGTGCCCATGGGCGGCAGTAGTCATTTACCATCAGATGACCCGTCTGCTCGTTTGCCCCCTAAACCATAAAAAAAAGTTTTTAAACACATACTCGTTTTTATTCGTTTGAGCTGGTTTATAATTTAGATCATTGACTTTAAGTTCTCTGATATTTATGTAATTTGCTTATCCGTGATCTTATAAACAAGCCGATACTAAATGACGCCGGTTTGAATCGCATCTAGAACACTAATGACTTTGTTTATTAAATAATACTACTAAGTATCAGGAGTTACAAGGACAACTCGGAATTACACGTATTCGACCCTAAACGAGTTCAAATGAAAAATTTAAACACCCCCGACTCAAAAATTCTAACAACGTATACAAAACAGCTGAAATTACAGCTGAGAACACTCTCGATAAATCACCTTTCAAAAAAAAAAAGTGAATCCAAATCGGTCCATCCATTTAGGAACTATAATGCCGCAGACAGGCAATCTTAAAACAAAAGGAGTGTTGTGTGTTTGCGTCGGGGTTAAAAATTGTTTATAAGCATTTTATACTACCTCTACTACTTTAAAATAAATAAAAATCTTTTTAACAAAAAATTAAACCAACGAAAAGAACTAAAAATACCTGATTAAGTTATGAAAAGTAAACAGAAACACTATTCGTTCCTACAATTTTCGAGGGTTTCTCTCAATTTTATCAGGATCCCATCATCAGATCCTGACTTCCTTGACATGAAAAAAAATCATCGAAATCGGTTCATAAATAACGGAATGAGGGCTGAACAAACATAAAAAAATATATATATATATACGGTCGAATTGAGAACCTCCTTTCTTTCGTCGGTTAATAAAATAGCAGGAATTTCTCCATAAATATCATGCTATTACCATCCACTTATTGAATAAAGTATCAAGGCCTGCATTATTACCGTTAAAATCAATTATGAGGAAACGTTACAGCTCGCTGCTGCCTGCGTCACAATGCAGTACGCTATACCTAAACACCTATCTACGCTATGGTGAACTGGACACCATACGCTACAGACTGTAGACTTGATCGATAGTCTTCCCTACGGTTTTTCCTTTTTAAAGTTTCGGGTAAATGACGTAGTCACCACAACATGCCATCCATAACTCTTATAAGTGTTTTTGAGCATTTCACTTGAAATTGCTTTGTTTTTAAGCGTCAATCCTAACAGTGATAACTAGACGTCGGATTATTTGTGTTTGCATGTTTGCATAAAACGCAATTTTTACAGCGTTTTTGCATATTTTAGGACCTTTTTATGAATAGTGGTTATTTCAGTAGTTAAATGTGTCAGTGTCAAAATTATTGCACAGAATAACACCCTTTCGAGTTCACTATCGGAAAAGGTCCGTGGCAAATTAAATGCAATTCTATCTAAAAACCCGAGTCTTGAAGAAATAAAGAAACTTAACGCATTTATCAAACCGGCCAAACTCTGCCTGGAGAGGTTTCTGCAGAAATGGCGGCAAATTTCAAGTTCTGTCCGGTGACGTCAGTTGAGGTGGAGAGGTCATTTTCAACCTACAAATTGATAATATTAAATGACAAACGTCACAAATTTACTCTAGAAAAATGTTTGAGTGTATCTTGTCACAAGAATTACAACTTATAATTTATAAATATAACAAATATAAATAAATAATTTATGAATAATTATAATATTTATTAATAATAAATATTATATAAATATTAATAATAATGTAAATATTGGGAAAATAAACGTGAATTCAAATAATAAATAGTATTTTCATTGTGCATATTTTATGCATATTTCGCCCTTTTTTAGCGCATATTTGCATGCATATTTTGGCATTTTGATAGTGCATATAATCCCATGTCTAGTGATAACATACTTGCTGTGATTCTCCGTAAATTGTCACACAAGAGCGATTGGAACTTGACCCTTTACTTTTTTTATCTTTTCGTGACGTAAGCTACAGACAACAAAAGTGTGTTATCGCATATCGCATCTGCAAATGACTATCATATTTTATAAATTTATAATGCATTAATAATAACCTTGCACGCACACGATCTAATTATGCTGCCCTTTGCTGAAGGTCGCCAGATCTCTATTAGACATTTCTGGAGACTAACACCTATCGTAAAGCGCACATGCATTAACGATGCAACTCGTAGCCCTTATGCTTTTATCAAAGTTATATTCTTATAAAAAAATGTTTTACTATACAGGGTTAATGAAACGCTCCCGAAAACGAAGACAGACGATAGTACTAATGGTACTTTTGATGATGGGTCAGAAAAAAAATCGATGCCGATGAACTTTTTTTTTTTTCATTTTATTTTCATTATTTTTCACGCTCCATCGTGTTAGTACAGCTAAATGCAACGATAATTTCATAAAAAAAAAAATCAAAAACAGCTGACGCTCGGGGCAAAGGACGCGCGGGCGCAGTATGGCCGTGTGAGTTCGGCGCCCGTGCGTCCGTAAGTATTTACAGTATTGGATTCTTTAAGAAAGGAGTGTAGGTTTTCAAAGGGTCGACAACGCACATGCGAGTCCTCTAAAATTGCAAGCGTCTACGAATTGGTCTAGTATTGTAACCGCTTACCATCAGGCGGGCCGTACACTTGTTTGCCACTAACGTGGTATAGATAAAGAAATCCGGACCGGACCGGACCACGCGTAACCGAGCTGACCGCGAGCTTACGGCGCGCTGACTGCGAGTCGAGTTGTATGATTGCAACAAGCGCGCTTACTGCCCGCCGTTGGCTTTTTCATTTTGTATTATATAACCACGTTTTAAAGCTCAGATTTGAATGACAACTTAATTGGTGGGGTGGAGCCGGACTGTGGACGTTACTGTGACGGTATAGTGTGTGATGAGCTTTACTCTCCAAATACAAATCAGTTTTTTGTCTAGTCATGAGTAATATTTTAAGTATTCACCAATTTAAAGGTATCTATTTTGTTGGCGCCACCGAGCTTAAATGTTCATAGTTCATGCAATCCGCGGAAAATTGTAGCGTGAACTATTAGTTTCTACAAAGCGTTTTACGATTTATAAAGACATGCATGTTTAATGACTACATTTATGCAACATTCTTCTCAGTACAAGACAATTTTAGATAATAGTTGTTATTCCACGAGTGATATATTGTGTAGGGTTGAATAATTTTCTACTGAAATCACGAGTTATTATTGCTAGCGTATAATTGGGCAACACGCGTAAACACCATGAAAATCACGGCGCTTAGGACCTTATGCTCGCGAGAAAGCTACAACTCAAAAACGATCGAGCGCTGCTTGTTAATGCTGTAGGATTCGACTACAATTATTGTTTTAGCGCTGCAGCGCTTTTTAGTTTTAAATCAAATAAAAACGAAACATGTATTTTGTTCTGAGTGCCTTCTCTAGTACACAATATCTCGATGACTGATATCCGCTTTATGAATCCACTTTTCACGTAGTTGAATTCGAAATGGATGGTGATACGTTTTTTTCTTCTCTACAGCGTATAGGTTTAATGTAAAGAAGATAGAAAAATTAGACCATGTTTATGAGATTTACGGCAAACGCGCGAGATTCACATTTGTCCCGCTAACCACCTGAAGGTCCTCTGTTTGTTTTCACCTTACTAGCATAAAATAACTTTATTTATATTATATCTGCCATAGTCATTTGCTGATTTTTAGGGTTCCGTACGCAAAGGGTGAAAACGGAACCCTATTACAAAGACTCCACTGTCCGTCTGTCTGTCTGTCTGTCTGTCTGTTACCAGGCTGTATCTCATGATCCGTAATAGGTAGACAGTTGACATTTTCACAGAATGTGTATATCTGTTGCCGCTGTAACAACAAATAATAAAAATAAATTAAAAATTAAAGGTACCCTACTAGAAACGTATTTTTTTGGCTTATAGTATTAAATCTTGTACGATGGTGCGGAACCCTTCATGCGCGAGTCCAACTCGCACTTGGCCGGTTTATTTTTATTGATACATTAGAATAGGCATTTGTCTTCCTGATGCCTTCCTTCCTGATTTACCTAAAGATAGATTTACTGTTTGAGATGAGTTACTTGTACTGTAATCGAACATAGACCTCTACGGTGACATTCAAATGTCAGTATGTTTACTATACGTAGATAAATATCAATGATTTCTTAAAGGGAACTCAATTACTTGACAAAATATGCATAAGTACTTTCCGCTTTTAATGTCGTCGGCGGATTGATATCAGCTGATTCGTTTGACAGAAAATCAATATATACTCTTTATTTGAGCCTTGCTGAGGAAGTAGGAAGGAGAAGGACATTGATACGATTTTAAAAATCTATTGTTGGAGGGTTGAACCTATGTAATTATACGGATGAATGAGCGTCCCCTTTTGTAGGTACTGAAATGAGAGCGCAAAACGGTTTTTACGTGAGGGTTAAAAATTTAAAAACAAATTAAATGTTACAAGCATTTGAGTTTCTTTTTGGATTTTACAGATTAGTTTCTTATACATAAAACGATATCTTGAAATATTAAAAAAAAATTCATATGCTATAAAAAATAACGGTGACAAGGCTAAGAATAATCACTACAACGCAAAATAACTGTTAATTTTATATCCATATTTGCGAATGATAAAACTATAGATAACCTCCAATTTACTTTTGTGATTGCTTATCAAATGTACGCATGTCTGGTCAAATGTAAATATTACAAATCACCATTTAATCTTACCGAAATAACATCCAAATATAACCACAAAATGATAACTTTTATTAAAGTAACGGTTCACTTCACAAACTTTTTCACAACGAGAATTCGAAATTCAAACCACTTCGTTTGTACGTTCGAATTTTGAAAAGCGAAATTTTCGTCGGTAACGTCTTCGTTTTTTTTTTAATTTAAAATTGTGAGATTCTGTTTTTTAATCTGTGTGAAATACGCGGGACTTTTGGTAGAATATAAATAGTGTGTGTACTGCAGTACGTCCGCGCGGCGCGAGTCGGCCGCCTACACTCGGGAGCTTTCAGTTTCAGGCCGCCCACCGCTCGGGGGATGTAGTCAGCTTTTGTGTTTATGTCAAGCGCAATGCCAAGCTTTGAACTTGACGTCCGTTTGTTTTGAAGTGGACTTATTAGGTGATTATGTTTTAATGGTAATTTGTATAAGTATGTACGAATGCATTTGTCTTTAATAGCTTTTCAGAAATGTTATAACTTCTTGAACTTTACTTTAATGTTATACGATATTAGGCGGTAGCGTCATTGAGCGACTTTAGGGGTTTGACTCCCGCTCAGTGTAAATACGGAATTGTAATATCTCACGAAAACCGTAACTAAGTATATTCATCTGTACATTAGAACTATGTTTGGTCTACTCTAGCCAACCTCTCATATGGACATGTTGTAATTGTAAGGAATAATCAACTCCGACATACCTAATATATATTTTTTTAAACTTTCCTGAAATTATTTGTTTAATGAAACAAATATTGAAACTGACTAGGGTTTGCGCGTTGGTCCAATTAATAAATAATAGATTTAAATACTCCAAAAAAGTGCTACCAAGTTTATGAGTGTTGAAATTAGGACATTCATATTGTGGTGATGAGACCTCCCACGCCGCTTGCAACCTCCTTGAAACGAAAACTTCAAAAAATCAAAAAAAAATCAGAAAAATCCTTGGAATGAAAACTCCTTGATAAGGCACGGAGGTCTTGGTTGATGGCACCAAACTCGAATTAAGAATAATCAAGTTTTTTTTTAAAGATTCGAACTTAGGGAATAGAAGACTCTCGTGGAAGACGCCGTGCAATATCTTGCACGGCGTCTTCGGTCCGCTCAAGAAATATTGATTTGTTCAAGATATTTAAGGTATTGTTTGATTATTGATAAATGTGTTAATATCTTAATTTTCATTACAACGCCATTCGGGATTATTTAATCTTTTAATTAACCTCCTCTCATCAGCGACCCCCGAAACCAGAAACCGAAATACACCCCAATCGTTACAATATGTTCAATTGACCGTGGTCTCTTTTTAACTTTAAATTTCCTTTTATTAATGTAAGGTACAGTCGCCATATTTCGTCCCCGAACCTAATTTCGTCCCCAAGGGTTTCTATTATTCTAAATAACGCCACCTAGTTCTAATACCCCAAATCTAAAGTTAGTCACGTTAGTCGGCTATTGGAAAAAATTGGTGGTGAAACATCGCTCCTGTGTTAAGATATTTAAAAAAAGAAAAAACTATTCAAGGTGAGTTTTTGATTAAAATATTATCGGAATTGTTTAAATGTTGATGTGTTTGACTTATTACAACATTTTTTTTTTGTCACAACTTGTTATTATAACGTGGATTTAAATCGATATAAAAAGAAATAGGTCATGTCATGTGTTTTTTATTAAATTTAGGTTATTAATATACAAACAGCAAATTCCTAATATCGTCCCCTTACTTGAACCTAATATCGTCCCCGGGACGATATTTAGATAACCTCACTTCATTCTCAAGTGCATTTTAAATAAATGTTTTCTGTATTTATTTTCATATTTGCACGTGACAATGGTGTGACTATAATCTGCCTACCTCCTCATTCAACTGATCCTAAGCAGCCTTTGGACGTTTCATTTATGTTTCCTTTAAAAGGAAATAAAGGAAGGCGGAAGGAAAAGGATGAAAGAAAAGCAGGAAAGGAAGAGAGAGAGAGATTTAGAAATATAAAAACAAAAGAAAACGAAAAGAAAATCAACAAGCGACAAAAGAAACCATCTTCTGATGAGGACACATCTGATGATGACCCAAATTTGGATTCTACTGATGATGAAAATAGTGACAATGATGATGCTGAATGCCCAGTTTGTCATAAAACCTTTTCTCAAGATAGAAAGGGAGAGAAATGGATAAGATGCATGAACATTGTGTTGAAAATCTAGGACCTAATTTTATTTGTGGCATTTGTCTGCAGAATTAAAATTACTTAAACTATATCATTGATTAATAAAAATCTGATTAGATTTCATAATTAAGTATAATTATGATAATATATGGTACAACCAGTAATTATGTTATTCATAAAAATATAATTTAAGTTGACTGAGTCTTGTGATCTCAATATCGTCCCCAGGACGTAATTAGGAGCCAAAAAAATATTTACCAGATTTTATACTTTTTGATTAAAACTTTTATTGTTCAAATCGTATTTAAGTTAACCAATTTTTGATTATTTATAATAATAAAGATATGTGCCATCTAATTTATGGGATTTTCTTTATTGCTTTACCCGTAATATTTATTTTTACATTTTTTTTTTACAAAAAGGGGGCGATATTTGGTGACTGTACCTTATCTATATGTATGTTATGGACCATATTGCACAATCACAATGTCCGGGCAATATGAATAATTCAGTTTATAATTTATTTATAAGATAATTAAGGCGGACTGTTTATATTGTTTATATATCGAATTGAAATCGTTACAACTGGTAATTATTTAAAAAAATGATATGTATTTCAATGAAAATTATGAAAGTGTGTCAGGTGAGATTAAAATAAATAATAGAGAGGCTAAAATACAATTGATCGATGATTGAAAGTGCGCCACATTTCTATCGTATAGCGTTGTATTTTAGAAATTAACGAGGGAGATTTTAAATGTCAAGTTTTGAATTATTAAATTTCACAATTTAAATATAATCGGCCAAGTGCAAGTCGGACTCGCACATGAAGGGTTACGCACCATCGTACAAGATTTAATACTATGTAGATGCTATTATTTTGCCAATTATTAAGATCGAGCAAAAAAACACGTTGCTAGTAGGGGAGCCCCTTTAATTTTTAATTTATTTTTAGAAATACACATTCTGTGAAAATTTCTTCTGTATACCTATTACGGATCATGAGATACAGCCCACTGACAGACAGACGGACAGCGGAAGCTTGTTATAGAGTCCCGTTGTCCCTTTGTGTACGGAACGCTAGTAAATAACAATAACTAGAAATAGAATAAAAATATTTTCCCCATTTTCTGAGTCTCGTGCATATTCCCTATTGAATAAAACGCATATTTTTATTACTCTGCTCAATAGGTGGTACACATTACTCATACGGCCCGATCAATTTGCTTATTTCAATCGTTTTTATTATACTGACTACTCCTACTGGGCATTTCTTCAAACGGTCTGGACATTATGAATAGTGCTCTATTAATAACTTGGTTCATAACATATAGATACAATTAATAAAATGAAAGATTTGGCGTTCAACGATTTTGTTTATATTTTTCTCTTACTTTTAAATATATATTTTTATCGATGTAATAACAACCCTCATTTTAAAACCTCAGTCAAATTCATAATTGATACATTTGCCCTTTGATTTGAACAGATTGAAGTCACTAAAAATATATTTTATTATTTCCAATACTGTTTAAAAAACATATATATAACACTAGCCGTACCCGCAGTTTTACCTGCGTTTATGGTCACTGCTCCGCTCCTATTGGTCGTAGCGTGATGTTATATAGCCTTCCTCGCTAAATGGGCTATCCAACATTAAACGATTTTTTCATTTCGAACCAGTAGTTCCTGAGATTAGCGGGTTCAAGCAAACAAACAAACAAACTCTTCAGCTTCATAATATCTATATATTAATACGTGAAGCGAAAACTTTAGATCCCTTTATACGAAAATTGGGCGGACGGAGGAGTATGAAATTTCACACACTTATAGTTTATACAGAGAAGAAGCGACGAATGCTAAAATTTTTGAACAATATTTGCTACAAAGTTAAAAAAAATGCAAAAACCGGTACATACAGCTATGAGTGTCCAGTATATATTTTGACCTGTCATGGTACAAAAGTCTATACAATGATAGGTCAAGTAATATTGGCCAGTGAAATAAACCATGATCGAAATTCGACCACCACGCGATCTCTAGTTAGTATAGATTTGTGACTCAATTGAACGACGTATAATTCGGATAAACCAAAACTTTTATCAACAGGTCAAGTTCGAACTCTTCATTTAATATTAAAATAAAATATTAATATATCATACTAAGATAAGAGAGGTGCTCGCAAGAAATAAAAGCGTTACGAACTGAAACAAATAAAATAATTTATACCGAAAAAATACATCTTATAATACTTTTCTAATTTTTGCGTATTTCACGAAGTAACTACCTGAAATTTAACATTTCCAAACTCATTCCAATGTCAATGCAATGATATTAAACAAGAACCATAAAAAATAATGAAAAGGTGTAGGGTAATCTAATGTACAAAAATCAATGTTAATCCGGTCATTGAAGACATAAAAGGGGGCTTTTGCTACAAAAGGTCAAGGAGAGTTCAAATTTGGCAGAGTATTACAGTTTGTACAAATTTGGTGACCTTGACTTCGCTGTAGACCATTTATCTGATCAAACAATATTTCTCATAAAAATTTAAGGAAATTTAAAGCTCTATAATTTTTGTTAAGACCATTTATAACCTAGATGGAGAGAAGATATTAAAAAAAAACTCGGAAAAACTGGTTTTTGGTACCATTTTTCCGATATGACAATCGCTCAAGGTCGCAAATTCAGAATAATATTTAGTACATCAAACTGTAAATTACTACACTGCCAATTTAGAACTCTCCTTGACCTTTTGTAAGTCAGAACCTACCCAAACACTGGACACACAAAACTGGACAATGTATGTATGTTCGTTCGTATTTTCTGCGCTACCGTAGGCACCGTTCATCCAATCATCATGTCATTTCCATACACTTTGCCAAGGATACAGAAACGGACATAGAGGGTGCCCTATGTCCGACAAAGTACTGTCCCCGAGGAAAGGAAATATAGCTTTTAGGCGAGCGAAGCCGCTGGCAAAATATGGCTGGGAATATAAGAAATAGTACCCCAAGCTTGTTTACGGTTTGTTCCTACTTTGTTAGGTCATAAAACTGTTTTTTGGGTATTGTAGAATAAAGTGACGGTGGTTTAGAATGGTGTGGCACCCGATTCCGACGAGGCAGATCGCTACAGCTCTTGATAAAGAGTACCCACCCGTCAGGAACGAAAATTGTCTGTCATCTACGAAATACAGACGTGAGTTAAACCGGCCAGCATTTATACATTTTTAATCAATAATATTTATTTATCTCCAACTCCGGAACTAACATTTCCTCATTAACAGTAACTCCGGATTCCATTCAAACCGCACCGCTAACAACAGTACCACCGAACAATTCCCAAAGCAATTAGAAATCAATAATATATTCATGTCTAAACCGAGTTGTATCCACAATTATACCTATTAATAAACGTTCACTTATCCGGTATAACTAGAGCTCGCACTCACTTTGATGTTCGAGTAAATGGCAATCTAAACGGGTCGGTGTAATATGGATGAAGACGATATAGTAAAATTGAACTGGAAATGTTTGTTTTCATTTGTTTGGTATAATAAATGATTAGATTGTGGACTTTGGACACGATAAAACAGAGCAGATAGCGTAATAACTGATAACAATGGCGAATTCAATGTTTTAGGCATTTATACAAATCAAATCTCAGGCTGGTGAACAGATTAAATGTAGGGATGGAAAGAATGCAACGTGTTACTAGACTTATCTTCTATATTTAAATATTAATGCAACGTGAAGAGAATTCTTTGTACGTATTTTTAAGAAAATTTCGCTAAGGTAGGATCGTGAGATGTGAAATACTTAAAGTTTATATACCTATAGGAGAAGTGCAGAAAACATTTTTTTTTAAACATATGTTAGATAATTAAAAATTCCGTGAACATGGCTACATCTAGCTACACGCGTCCAGTGTGATCTGACATGTTCAAGTTGTACTAGCCAATAAAATAAACAAAAAATAATAATAAAGATGCATAACTTAATTAATTAGAAATTCCAAATTTAAAAAAATCATATTCAGTTTTTTTATACAACTAAATTAGCAAACAGGTCGTCTATAAACGCTCTTAACACCCGTGCTCCCACTACCGTGTAGAACTAGTGATGTACCGAATATCCGCGGATATCCGGGGAAGAAAACAGTTTTATAGGTATCCCTTGTCCGTGTCCGATACTTTTTGACGGATCTTGAACGAATTTTGTACATTATTATCCCATCAAAAACATAAATGTGAAAATGGGAGCCAAGTTCAATATTAAGAATATACGCTGTTATCGACTACGCCAACAAAGGAATTTAGATCTAAATAGTTGCCAAGTTCCTGTAGATAATCCTGAAGATTTAACATGGTTCGTCCAATTCACGTTATCGCCATGTGGTTCATTTTGAAAGTTCAGCAATGGCACGCGAATTAATGTATAATTAAAACTCAGGTTTTAATATAGTATTCATTGAATTAGGAAACATTTAAAATACCAAATTTTACTTTTTTTTATCGTTCCTTATAGAGCTTCACTTGCAACACTACTGAAAACTATAATGTATCTTAAACAACATAGGCTCGAAAGACCAAAGCATAGACCCCAGGGTCACAAAACTCGTACAATAACGATACGCAACGTTTGGTAAACGCAATTAACGAAAACGACTGAAATATAATATAATCACAATTTCTAATTGATTTAGTACAAAATGACTTACCTATCACAGGAGGAGGTAACGTCTGGTCAGATGGCTGATCGTCTTCCGTTTTCCGAAAACTTCGTTCCACTGCCACAAAAGAAAAAAAAACGTTACTTAGGTACTGAAAACGCATATTTTTTTTAAAGTACCGTCCCATTTCCATCCGCACTTCTCGAAAGAAGATACAATGCCCAAGAATGAGAGGGTGATGGACGACAGGATAACGTCCAAAAGTTTATCTTAATATTTTAGCAAATGCAATGTAAGAAAATTATCTGAAAATTACAGCTGTAATTATGGGATTTAGTGACTATTAGTAACTTTTAAGACGGCGATAGTCGATAATGCACGAGAATTAAAATTTAAAGGACGCGTCAAGTTTAAGCTTATTTTGTTAAATGAGAGGAAAGAAAGATATAACGCAGAGAGAATCAGAGAATAAGAAGCGCATATTTTTAAGAAATTTCACTTCTATCAAATGTAAGCTGCCGCACACGCGTTGTTTTGTCTTTATAAATACTCTCGCCAGAATAAATCCGCTGGGGTAGGCAGATGTAGTATCCATACCCACATTTTGTCGACTATACAAGGTGAGAGTACCTAAAATCGAAAACGTAGATTCAGATCATTATTCTGAGTTCAAAATTTTAAATTAAAAATATTAACACAATGAGTAAACAGGTCACTGAAAAGTATCAGTAAATACCACATAATGTCGTCGAAAACATGCAATGTACTTCATGCAATCAGCTGTCTTGCTTGCTAGCGCGGAGCGTCAAAGGTCATGCGCTTATTCCGCAAATATCCGCATGTCGTTTAATGCGCTGTATACAGGGTGTAAGTGACACCGTACCGAATCCTGAAATAGTGTATTCAGACCATCATTCTGAGTGGAAAATCATTGGAAATTTCTGCCGCTGCATAATCTTTTTTTTTGACTTAAAGCGATATCACAATGAGTATACAGAACATGTTACCGAAAAAAATCAGTAAATACCCCATACGGCCAAAAACTGCAATGTAAAACATTTATGCAATCAGCTGCTTCGACGGCGCCGCGCGCTGAAGGTCATTCACCGTACCGCACAGTCCGCGTGTCGCGTTACATTGCGTAGTTCAAAATCAAACTATTGACTGTAAATTTTTAATCTCGCATTTTTAGGATGAACTGACTTTTGCATTGTGATAAGTATCCCAAGAAAGACGTTTTTGTAAATTATTTGCGACACGCTATATATATAGTTCTAATTAAATAAAAGGTACTCACTGATGAGAAAGTGTCCCGGGTTTGATGTCTTTCTCGATTTCTTGTCGTTTGAGTCCATATCTGCAACAAATCATATTTTTAAGAACAATATCACTTTTACATGAAACCAAAAGTAAAAAATTAAAATTATTATAAAATATGGGATCCTTATACGGGAATTTAATTCAGAATTATAAATAACTAGCAGCGCCTCGCAGTTTCACCCGTGTAAGTCTCGATCCCGTGGGAATATCGGGATTAAAAGTAGCCTATGCGTTAATCCAGGTCTCCAGCTATCTACAATAAGAGTAGCAAACATCCATTCAAACTTTTACATTTATAATATTAGTGGGATTATTTGAAGTCATTCGCTTTTAATGGGTTTGACTTCCCGTCGCATGGTGTTGCCTAACCTGTCCTTTTCCTAAACTTCTCTTCTTCCTATTGAGTTATTCTGCCACTGAAGCAGAAACGTACTTCTTCCTAGCTAGTGGCTAGTTTTTAACTGTTTTTTTTTTTCATATTTTTAGGTGTGAAATAAACTTGTCTCTTTCTCCCAAGTTTATTCCACACGTTTTTGTTCGTTTACTAAGGTGAAATCTATGTTAATCTATCTGTGCCAAATTTTATCCAAATCCGTTTACTCGTTTTTTACGTGAACAAACATCCATCGTTACGCGTTCATCGAACGGCATTTGTCCATGGAACGGCGTTTATAATATTAATAAGATAGTATGTGATGGAGTCTGCGGGAGCGAATTCGCTACCATTTCGCTTTTAAAGTGTGAAGAATAAATTGTCCGGTCCTGTAAGTTGCGACCGTAGAAGGTAAGGTACTGACTGGCGGGCTGGTTGTTGTAGTGGATGCGCTCCATGAAGCGCGAGATCCTGTTGTTGTGGTGCTCGCCGTCGAGGCAGCATCCCTCCTCCACGCCGCGCGCGCACTGCCGGTGCACGCACAGCTTGCAGTCTGCGGGAACTCCACAGGATTAGAACTACAGCCTAACGGTTTCATTATAGTAGTAATGTGTGATACTCATTCAAATTAAAATACAAGGAAGGTAAGAAATAAAAAAGAACAGTGTAAATTCGCTCGTTAAATTCAGCGCCTCTGCGATATAGGTATATAGTTTCTAATGAAATTAAATAATAATCGTTTTCATTTATTTATTTGCAAATATGGGTATATACATCAAGGTATCACAAACTTATGCGCTCTATCACGCCAAAATGTGATCTTGTTTAAAATTTTCAATTGTAGGATCGCTTCCGGGATGTACGTGAGGGCAATTTATAAGCTGTTTATGAGAAATGTCTTAAAAACTATTATTACTAGAGTGCACATCACCTGTACAGACGTAGGCCTGCGGCGCCAAGCCACTGATGATATTCTGGCAGTGGTGGCAGTGGCCCACCGACGTCAGCGCCTGCAGCTGTAGGTGGTGGCCGCGCACCACGAACTGGAACAATATTTCTACATTTAACTATTTGTCATAATTTAATAAATTGTTTTGCATTTTTTATTTAATATATCTGTCAAGTTTTCCATCACAGGTTTCTTGTAAGAAATACAAAGAATAAAACAGTAGAATTGGAAAAGGATTGAGTTCCCCTCAGGGATCGATTGATTAGTGATAGTGAGTAGACTAGCTAGGAAAATACATAAAAGGCAGCTGATAGTCTTAATGTTTAAATGAAAATGATGATTGGAAAATAAATCGAGTGTTGCTATAAAAGTCATCGTCGCAAGTGAAAGTGTACATTATTTGCAAAAAGCAGTAAATTTATAACAAAACTAGCCTTTGCCCGGGGTTCCATTCGTGCTAATATAGATTATTGCCCGGTTCCTATAAACAAGAAACGATTCGTTTTGCTTACGGATGGTAAAATTTTCGTTAACACTGTTAACGAGGGCTTGACGAAAATTTGTTAACTTAACAGTACTTTTTTCTAAGATGAAAGGTACACCATTTCCTTTTCTGTACCCATGAAAACGTACATGCAACATTTTCATGATGATTAATTGAGTAGTTAAGTTAAGTAAGTGGTTCACTGTACAATGGCTTCAAAGATGTAGCCTAGCAACTTGACAGTCGTCCACTCTAACTGCACGATGAACTGCTTCTCTCTTTTGTTCTATCAATTACATATTTTAAATTATCTACTTCGAATCGAATTCAGCGCGGACTTCTCACACACCAGTACTAATGTATATCATAGAGGTGTGGTGATATACTACAATATCATATTATATATTTGTTTACATAGTTACAAGTGAAGCCTATAAAAGTTTGTTAAAAATAAGTACTTTGCCTAATATTTGCAATAAAAGGGCCCGAAGCTCACGCGAGTACATCAGTACATCTACTGCAATACTCACAGGCTGTGGATGTTGTTTGGTGATTTGCTTGGCGCGCTGCTTGTACAGCTTGTCGCGCTGCAGGAACGTGGCGCGCGCGCCGCCCACCGCCGCCGCCACCGTCGCCGGCCTGACAACACACCACGTGAGCGCACAACTCTATCGTACTATCGTATATATATTATATAGTATCTCACACCTACACAATGACGTAGAAAATAAATTTACCCATTGCGAGTAGTGATGTACCGGATAGTTAAAAGTGTATATCCGCAAATACGGATACAAATACGGAGTAATTATTAATGTCTAGACCCGGGAATACGGATACGGACCTCAATTTGTTTTCTCAATTGGTGCCAATACTCGTGAACGTTGACGTTGAGGACTAATAACACGACATGTATTTTTTATTAAATTATTTTAATACACATCATATCACAAAGATTTGGGGTTTCATCTCGTCATAAAGATAGTCAAATAATACTTTATAACTGTCAATAATGTTAGTGACTCACTTACATTAGATATTTAAATATTTCACTTAAGCAAAATAAATTTAGAATTTCATAAACGGTACACACAACGGTACAGATACGGATACAGATCTCTTTTTGCTCCCTCGGATATCCGCGGATACATTACAAGTAATATTACAAATAATATTACCATAACACTCAACAAAAACTTTATTTTCTATACCCCAAAAGACGTTTCTCGAAGTATTTGCCACTCAACAAAATAACGACATAGATGTGGGAGTTTATTGACTACAATATCAGAGGGCGTATACACATAAGTTCTCACAAACAAAAATATTCCTCAACATCACTAACACGCTACAGGATACAACACATCCTATTCACCCACTCACTTGTTACTTTTTAACTTCTTTTTAATCTTTTTAGGTGACTGCCACCATCGGCGCCGAACCTCCAAAGCTTCAACGTCGCTTATCTCAAAACTGACCATGATTAATATTTACACCACGACATCATACGAACAACTAAAAATAATTCACGCACAGGAAAACTATGGGGAAAATGACACACTGAAATATAAGTTCTATGTAATACCTATAGTTTATTTGTTTTAAGTTATAATAATAACTTGACACATCTCACAAACGGGCCGTCTGATCCTAAACTAGGCAGAGGCTGTACTGTAGTAACCAGACTGCTGATAAACATACTTATATATTACTAAATACATACATATTATAGATAAATTACACACAGACATGGAACAAATGATCGTACTTATCACACAATTATTTGTCCTGGGTGGGAATCGAACCCACGACCTCTGACTAAGCAGTCAGAGACACTAACCATTTCTGATCTTTTGTAGCGCTTGATATTTATAACTTAACTGCTGTTAATATGAAGGTATTATTTATGACTTGATGGTTTTTTTTGGGTTAGAAACTGTTTATCTTTTAACACAACAAAAATAACTTTCACGTGAGTCTAGTTATAATTAATTTTATGGATACCCAGAGAGTAGATACGATGTTGTGAAAGTCGGCGAGTTGAGCATTGAGTGAGCTCAATACCTTTATAAAAACCTTATTATGTGAGGATTAATTTTTCAGAAATATCTAAGTCATATATTTATGTATCTCATTAATATAATCACTAATATATTGTTAAAAATAATAAACAAAATTGAGTTTTATTACAACGTCATAAGACATTAAATTGTTTACAATGACGTGGTCTACGTGTTAAGATATTATCCTTGTAAGTGCAGACCAGGCCCACTCCGCACTTAAGTTATGAAGTTACAAGCACGTGGCGGACTCGACTTGTCGTACCAATTATTCAGTGGGCAACCACGCGCCGGCCGGATGGCACGTTAGTTCAAGCGCTGCGTCGTGGCACGTGTTTGTTCGTCCGCTTAAGATATTGCCAAACAATACATAATAGTAAATATTACTTAACTAAAATGAAGGCAAACGTATATTGCATCGTAGGTAAAGGACATCGATAGACAAAGAAATGGATGTCTACCGAAGTTGACTTTTGTCATCCTAATTTAGATTTCTCGTATTAACGTAGTTGGATTATGAATTATTATTATTATGATATAGTTAGGTGCCCACAACTTCTGTTACCAAAATACACTAACGAATGCCGAATGTTATTTTCTTAGGTAACATTGTGAAATAAATAGTTTTCTTCAATTTAAGTTTGTTGGGGTGTCAACATCACCATCTCTGTTTTGTGTGTTTTTCTCAGTTGTTGGATTTATTGCAACTAAAATATAATTACAAATTTATAATATTAAAGGCATATCGTAATACTAATGCCGATATGCATTCAATAATTGGGACAACTTTTACAACACACAAAGCGTAGCTTGTACAAACGCGACAGAAAGATAGGCACCTTCTTGTGCCGCGTTTCAATAAACAAGAAACGAATCGTTTTGCTTACGGACGATAAAATTTCGTTGAATTTTCAATGAACATTTTACCGTCCGTATGCAAAACGAATCGTTTCTTGTTTATTGGAACGCGGCATAGGCGAATATAACTGTAGGTAATCAGCGCTGTGCGATCGAAATTCCACTTTATTGTGTCGAAATAAGAGTCGCTATTTATTTAAATGATTTTGCGGGTAGGGTCTTCTGTACCGGTACTATTATGTATTCTATGGTAAGGGTTTGTTTATTAACTTTTTAAGGTTCGCGTGTTTATTTCATGTCGTGCTGCATTAAATTGTAGTCGCAGGCTATTATGGGACACATCTTATATTTGGGATAGATTTATAATCATTTTCACCATTTCAACAATATACTCTTCTAGAGCTTTTTAGAAAGTGTGAGACAAAGTTACATTCAACATTTGGTACGGTTACGCGTCAGGTCTTACGAAAATGAGTAAAAATATTGACAATTAACATCAA
>OY982585.1:1012332-1068505 GCA_963859945.1 Euplagia quadripunctaria
GCAGAGACGCTAGAACGCCATCTGTCACGATCCTCACATATAGCTGGCCCCTCTTCAACTTTCATCAGACCTTTCATCCACGCTCATGTAGCCGGTAGTAAGTTTGTAAATAATGCTAATACACATGAAGCTAATCAACATTTATATTATAGCTATCATATACTTACACCTTGTGAGATCATGATCCAACTGTTCAGGAGACGACCGACTCCTCACATGCAGAACAGGCACTCCAGTTCGATTGTCAGTCTGTGTGCATACATTAATATAATGAATATTATATAGATACAAATATTTTACATTACACTATAAATCCTTTTAGATATAATAACTTCAGATTTTTAATCACTTCAACTATACAAGATTTCAAACTTTCTTAAGTTATTAAAAACCACTCAAAATAATGTATTTGTTAACTTTAACAACATTACAAAGATGTTTTAATCAATTCGAATATCATTTAATAATTTAATCATCAAAGAATGACTATGAATTGAATGAATAACAAAGAATGACTATACAAGGGCTAAAAAGGCTCTAAACTATATTGCCTCTGGAGTCAATGTGCCCACCAAAAACGCGTTAATGTGTTCATTATGTTTTTAACTATACATAGTAATTAAATTATTATTGATAATAATGTAAATAATGAAAGTAATCGGATGGTTGTTGAGAGAGTTCAAGTCATCTTCACTAGTATCAACAAACCAAAGTTAAATAGTGACTTTCACATCTACATTACTACACATACACATACACTCACGCATGTATCCCCAAAGGAGTAGGCAGTGGCGTATTTAACACCCACATTTTACCAAATATAATAATTATTTTTTATATCTAAAAGAACTTATAGCGCATTAAATAATTCGTTTGTAGCCTTACCAATAACATAAGTAATTCAATAACGTAATATTCACCAGAAAATTAAAATAAACAACGAATGGCAGTTTTGTTATGTTATTACGAGAAATTAGAAATGTTATAGTGATCGTTTATAGAGTTACTGATTTTATTAGTAAGGCAATTGCATATTTTTTTGCCATTATTCCATGTTAGTCACAATTCGAAAAGTTATAACATTTAAATGCTTATAAGCATTTTTATAACATAAACATATAGTATATATACCTAAGTAAGTTTTTTTTATTTACCTATTTGTATTACTAAATTTATTTTTGTAATATATGGTATATTTAAAACACTTATCTTAAAAAAAACATCAATAAACAAATGTTTAAATATTGTTCAAGCACTAAAGAAATAAGTAGAAGCATCAGCATTGGAAAATAGACATGTAAAGATATAAAAAGTATGCATAGGATAAACATCCAGCCCGACCATATATATTTATTCAATTTGACGAAATGATCTTTGGAACGATTGAATTTATATATTAGAAACTTCTCCGTCCGTAATACGAAATTATGTACATATATAGGCTTTATCTAGAATTGAAATGGCTCTTAAATAAAAAAAAACACATACTTGAAATTATTTTAAGTATTAAAGTCTTTAGAATAAGTATGACGGAAAACTTAAGTAAGTTTAGAAGACACTCTTTCATGATTTTTTTTTTTTTTTAAATCATTCGATTCTCTATTGCAAATTCCACACAAGATAAAATTCGCAGGAGCACAAAACTGCGTGTTGTAGTTAAAAAATTATAGGATCTACGATAAATTCAGATATTTTCAAACTTAATTTAGACATAGCCTATATGCTGCACATTGAACGGAATTTAAAAAAAAAATTGAATCGAATTAAAAAAAAACATCCCTTACAAATAAATCTCGAAAATAAGCTTTTAAAGCATCTTTAAAATATGTTCCAAAAATCTTAGTCGCCATGTTTACCTGCAAGGGCGGCGGTGGCAAATTGACAAGCGGATAGCTCATTTGCAACGCGATCGAATTGGGTTGAGGCCCCTCCAGTTCCCCGTCCAGAGACTGCGAGGACCTCCTGAACTGTTTCTGCTCATCATTGTACGACGGCATCGACTGATGCATCGGAAACTTGTCAGGGTAGTACCTCCCCTTGTAATACTGCTTGTTGGATGGCGAAGCGGAGTTACAAGGGTTGCTTGGCACGCCGAGAGGATTGATGGGAGGAGGGCTCAAGGTTGGGCTGAGAGGGTTCCGTTTGGGCCTTTCGATGGATCGTGGAGGTAAAGGCGGTGGTGTGACATTGTCCAGGCAAGTAGTCGGAACCATGGGCACTGTGTTGTTATGTACATGTCTTCGCTTATTGTTCGTCTCGTCCGAGTTCTGGCGGACCAGTGGAGGGGTGTTCTCTTGGCTGGTTTTGTTTCTGGCCTGTCGTAGGTTTCTCAAACTCTGTCCGGTGAGGTTGGACAGTGATCTCGGCAGGCCGCTGAGAAAGCCGGTGTTCGGTAGTGGTGATGGCGACTTTTCGATCGGCTTGCGCGGTCCCAGACGTGGGGTTGACGGGGCGGCTTCCATCGGCTATATATTATTCGTAAGTGTCAAGCGTGTATAAAACATTGCGTTTTGTGTGACTGTGGTGAGATTCATAATGTCCTGTGTTGAAATCGTGATTGACTAGTTCCAACTTTATACTGTAAATCATACTAATTCATCGCCTTTAACAATTATACCTGACTATAAATTAAAAGAGTAATTAAAGGGTTGAATTCCACTTAAACACATGTGTTTATAAGTAATACATAGAGTAAGTAAGACATGTCGGCTCTCGTCGTATAAAATACTGTAACTTAACCATATACAAAATATTGCCAATGATCAGAGAATATAATCACTGTGATATCGTCATTAGTATGACTTATACGCGGCAACAGGTTTACTAGCAATTATTATTAGAAATGAATTCCGAAAAATATAATAGGTGCGTAAAAAGCAGAGAATGCCTAAGGCCTTAAGTCCGCCTCTGTACTTCATGTGCATAAAGTTTTAAATAAATGCTTTAAATATAGAGTAAATGCTTTAAATATACATTAGATAATACACACTTGAAAGTTTTTGTATTTTCTATCGGTTCTTTCTATTGACTAGAACATATTTCTGTTATAACAAGACTGCTTAATCAGTCTTTACTTTAAACAATATAAAATTTACAATCTAAAAACACACTGAATATTTTACTATATATCAAAGTGCACATAAGTTTACTTTCGATTTAATCGGCTAAATGAAATCCAACCCTTTGAGCGACTTAACTATCGTCCGATTAAAAATCACTAGTGCGCGTTGCCCTAACTCTCTAGCTACGAAATTGTATTAGTTATAAGCATGTAATTTTTTATCACTTATTTCGACACTACATACAAAAATCTCAACACATTAGGTAACGATAGAGTGTGGGTATGCAATGTTTATACAGGGCCATTCATTCACCCAAGGTTTTGTGAGACGAAAGTTGTTTTAAAAGCAAATTAGTGTCCTTTGTCTGGTCCTATGCATCCATTTACTTTTTTTTGCACTGGCGAGAAATCTGTTTGAAAACTACTAACTTAAGACGAGTTAAAAAATATCCAAAAATATACAACATTGAATAACTACCAATTATTTACGAAATTTTTCATAATAAAAATAAATAATAAAGAAAACTAGTAATTTTGGTCAAAAAGGTATTAGCTACACACAAATATTTATAAAAAAATATTATAAAAAACGTTCACACATTATTTGGTAAAGAGTCACTTTATACGTTAGATTGTTGTTTTTACCGAAAAATCATATTAAAATAAAATTCTGCATTGGAAATGGAACTTTATCAATATCTCAGTCACGAGACCCCCTGTGTTGACTTCGACCTCTCTTAAAGACCTCTATGGTTTTACTAACTTTTAAACTTTCGCGTTCCAATAATTATGTATTTACACGAGAATTAATGCGATCGAACGCGAAAAAATATTCAAAATCGAAAATGTGCGGGTGGATGAAGAACGTTCTACCTCACGATCTCGACGACGGAGGGCGTGCACCACTGAGCCAGTGCAACCTGATCGAAACGTCAGGCAATTCAGAGGTATGTAATACATATTTCGTGATCACGTTAATTTCCGTTTAAATACATAATTCTATGATATTATAATAGAATACAGTAAAGGAACTTTTTATTACAATTACTACTTTATTATACGGCAAAATGAACAAAAACAATTAATCAGTATTGATTATTTTGCCTCTTTAATCCTAATCTAATAAGGAAAAAACATAGTCCAATCCATTACTTAATCACTTCTATAAAACATTAATTAACAAGCTTCAATCTGACTTGATTAGATTTTTCCTGAGCACCAATCAAACCACGCATAAAATGACCCTCTATATCCATAAAGATGAATGAGAAAAAAACACCGAATGAGACAGTAGACCCGTTTGGTGACGTCACACATATCAAGCATGCATAGAAGCAGACAAGTACAAAACGTTAGACCGACTCGTCCCGATTAGCTGGTTAGTGTGGCCTTAGTTCTTAGTAAGCGCGTCAACTTTAATTCTCTATGATAATATCATAGTTTTATGTCTGCGTGTGTTAACTACCAGGAAAGTACCAACAGAAAAAAAAAAACGAAAAATGTCAATGTATATACTGGCAACCGACTATATCATAATATTTTGTGTTAGGAGTGGGTTCAAGTCGGTAGTGCACTGGGTGGAGTTCGAACCCGCAACCACGTGATCACGAGTACGACGACTTAATTAGCCAGTTGCTGTACTCTTTGCTAGCACAACACAAGTTAATGAACAGATTCTCAACATAATTTTTTTTAAGTAAAATAATTTAAAACAACAAAGAATGTTGAGAATCTGTTACAAAGTTGTGCACAATCAACGGCTTTCGAATTAAATCCCACGTCGCTCCATTCTGAGTTTTAGAAGATAATGCACATATAGAAAAAAAAATACCTTTTTTTATGGGATAGGGAGTAAACGAGCAGGCAGGTCACCTGATGGTAAGTGACTACCGCCGCCCATGGCCACTTGCAACTCGTGAGTCACAAGTGCGTTGCTGGTCTTTAAGGTGGAAGTATGGGAACGGAGGGAAGAGGGAGAGAAGGGAGAGGGATAGAGGAAGAGGGGGATGGGGGAATAGGGGGAGAGGGAATGGTTCGGTCCTCCGGTAACCTCACTCACTCGGCGAAACACAACGAATCATTGCTTCACTGCCGGTTTTCTGTGAGGGCGTGGTATCAGTCCGGTCGAGCCAGCCCATACGTGCCGAAACATGGCTCTCCCACGAATTAAACTTGTTCTGACGATGAAAAAAAATATCTCGAGGGAGCATGCATAACTCAAAGTTGTCTGTAATGTTCTAGAAGATTTACAAAGTGTTCCAATCTGCACTAGGAGATTATATATTCAGTTTTGGGACGATGGAAAAATAGGGCTTATGTCGATAAAAAGAGTTACCTCAGTGTTCAAGGCCTCTTACTGGGAGGGTAGCGGTTATAATGCCATTATCAAAGATACTGTAATGTTTAACCCAATTATAAATCTATGAAAAACTTTTAGTAAATCTGCCTTTCAGTATTTAATTAAGGATAATGTAATAATGTTTATTACCAACAATTAAAATCTGTAGCTAATTGAACGATAAGGAAATAATTCACTTTCTTATTAGTCATTATAAGTAAGAAATATTTATTATTAATTAGGAATATTTTGTACCACTGAACCTATTAGACTGAATAATGCTGATAATGTAATCTTCATTAATATAATCTGTACTACAAGTAATAATCCCATTAATTTGATAATATAAGTGAAAATCTTTCCTCGAAAATGGCTATAACGATTTAGATAAAATTTTGTAAACAATATTCTTCTTTCCAAGTTTATATAAATAGGTATTCTCCCGTGGGAACGCAATTCAGTTCGTCGTCTCTCCAGTTTAGTTACTGTAGGAGTAAACTGGATATACCGAGTCACGCAACATCTAATCATTAAAACACGCAGACATTTCTTCTTTTAACATAATTAATTAAACCATAATAAGTGTAGAGAAAATGACAATAAATTAAAGCGCTTTATCATAAGAACTATAACCATCGCTTTGTTACATGGGACATATTAATATTTAATACAAAATTACACTTCACTTTCGCCTCTTAAAACATTACACTTGTGGCCAGAATATTGAATAAATTATTACTTTCAACAAGATACACCTCAATGCAAGTACCTCAGATAAACAGTTAGATAACGTCAATCGATATGCATACGGAACTACTAAGAAATATCAGTCACTATTATAATATAATAATATTAATACAAACACAAGCCGACAGTTGTCAACTAAAATTATTCAATAAACTGTTATTGAAATCCAAAATATCGCTTAATTTACATATACAAGTGGAATATTTACGCAAACATCGATTCGTGATGTCAGTTCGTGTTTATTGAAATGATTCGGTATTTGGAGCGGAGAAATCGTATCCTACGTCCTTAGAAACATGAATAATAATGAAGGGTCGATTTATAGGGCCTCAAGTGTATCGTTGTGAATTTATAATGAGTTTAATGCTACTGTGCGGTGAAACATAAATATTCTGAAATGCGATATTAAAATGGTGAAATGACAACCAACTCTATAAGCAACTTTGTATAATTATGAAATACAAAGGTATGTTCACACCTGAAAATAAAGTTTGCTGTCGACTGACTAAACAACATAATTGTTAAGTAAATACCTAGTTTATTTAATAACAAAAAAATAATTTATGCGTGTTTCGTGCCACAAGTGTAATCAAAACGCATAGAGTAAAAAAATACAGTGATAAAGAAAAATAAAAAATCTTTGGCTGCAACATAGTTACAAAAACCAGCTATGTGACAAATAGTAGTCTAACAACAATGTGTAATGCAATAGAGACTGTAGTGGGTTGTAAATAAGTGTGATATTACCTGTCCAGCCATGATGGTGTCGATTTCTTGTTGGAGTTTAGAACATCTCTGTTCTGCTGATTGCAGTTCGGCTTGTTTACGGACGTCTGGTACTTTGGAGATTTCATCTGTAATTGGTACAGAAGAATTTAAATAAAAACATTAACGATTATCTTTGCGAATAGGGTTGTCTCGAAGCTATTGAATGAACATAGACAGATTATGTCACCCGGTAAGTCTTTTTTCTTTTGGATTATACTCCATGTCCACCCGTGACCACGATCGAAACGGGTAACCGAAAAAGGTATTATACCTTATAAATACTATCGCGATTAAATCCCGAGTTACACATCTAATATGTATCAAAGTCGCGAAAGTTTCAAAACAATAACTGCTCCAAGTGTTAAAATAAGTCATTTTACAAGCGATATTTGAGATGAATGAAGTGGCAATACTTTACTAACGCTATCTAATCACTTCAATCATGATTACATAATTACAATCAATGTGTCTCAATCTCAAATTAGTAAGTAACGGTTTATAGGTGACAACCCTAGAGTAATTTACTGATCACGCAATAATAATTTAATATAAGAAACCGACAAATTTCATTACCGCCTGGAACTAACACATACTGATTTGACGGTAGAAAAAAATCTTTCGTGACTGGTATTCATTGTATTGAGGACCTTCCGCGGGTGTAAGGCACTACACCTGCCTGATACTCACGGAAGGTAGCTTTACCCCTTGATAAAGGACCCCCGTCGGGTCCTAATACACAAGTGAGTAAAACTGCATGTGCTTTTTTATGTAATAGTGGACAAACGAGCAGATGGGTCACCTGATATTAAGTCACTACAGCCGCCCATGGACACTTGCAACTCGAGGTTCACAAGTGCGTTGCCGGCCTTTAAGATAGGAGTATGGGAAGGAAACCCCTACTCCCAGTAGGGGAAGGAGAAGAGGGGTTTGGGGCCTCCGGTAACCTCACTCAGTCGGTACGAGTCAGTCAGTACTCAGGAAGTACCGACAGTGCGAACGTAAATAAAAACAATGATGACCAACTACGATTAATGAGATCAGGAAAAAGTCATATTAGTGCGAACTAAGACTTACAACAGAACAGATTATTAAGCATATAAACGGTTAATCCAATGAAAACCAAGGGTGTGTAGTTGAGGAAACTCGCACTTTACGGAGGCGTCGCTAAGCTCTCACCAGTCTACCCGTGACCACGATCGGTGCAATTCGATCGAAAAGTCGGGTAACTAAAAAAGGTATTGTACCTTCTAATTATTACCGCGATTAAGTTTTTTTTTTTTATGGTATAGCGGGCAAACGAGCAGACGGGTCACCTGATGGTAAATGACTACCGCCGCCCATGGGCACCTGCAACTCGAGAGTCACAAGTGCGTTGCCGCCCTTTAAGGTTAGGAGTAGGAGAAGAGGGGGAGGGGGGGAAGATGGGGAGGGGGGGGAAGAGTGGGAAGAGGGGGGGAGGATAAGGGAGAGGAAAGGGTTAGGGCCTCCGGTGGCCTCACTCACGCGGCGAAATGCAATGCAGGCATTGCTTCACGGCCGGTTTTCTGTGAGGCCGGGGTAACGAGCGGAGTCGAGCCGGCCCATACGTGCCGAAGCATGGCTCTCCCACAAAAAAAACACATCCCGATTCACACATCAAATACTATTATATTAATAATCTTAGCCTTGAAATAAGGAAGCAAAGTATTGGCTAAAATATTTTACCTAATTAGCAATAAGCCCACCGACAAACAGACAGACCTTGCAATTTACTATATTACGCAAGGTAGTAAATACCATTGTCGTAGCAATATTTAACCTGTGCAACCTAATTAAGTGGGTTTCTTCGTAATATATTATTATTAATTATACCAATTAGTAGGAATGCTGGAGGTTAGAAGTCACTTCCTGGAGCAAGGACTCTGACCAAGATTGTGAAATAAGTTATCGTTTTTTACGTGAGAGAGCCATGCTTCGGCACGTATGGGCCGGCTCGACTCCGCTCGATACCACGGCCTCACAGAAAACCGGCCGTGAAACAATGCTTGCATTGCTTTTCGCCGCGTAAATGAGGTTACCGGAGGCCCTAATCCTGCCCTCTCCCCTATTCCCGTCCTTCCCCTCTCCTCCCCTCTAATCCCCCTCTCCCGTCTTCGCCGTCCTAAAGGACGGCAACGCACTTGTGACTCTTGAGTTACAGGTGCCCATGGGCGGCGGTAGCCATTTACCATCAGGTGACCCGTCTGCTCGTTTGCCCCCTTATACCATAAAAAAAAAAATTGGTTGCCTGTAAAGTCGGTATACGGGCGAAAGTTTTACGTGACAACGACTTTGAGTGGTAAAATAATAACCATGCCCGAGTGGAAGGGACGCGTGCCTCTCACTCGCTCTCATTGTGAGCGCATAACGTGAGCGGAGTGTAACGCAGTTTCTTGAAGTGTCACCCGGCAAACCAATTTATAAGACGTTGTCACGTCAAAAGAATCGTCTTACATGAACATACATTTCGTCGCAGTCGTAGAAAAACGGCGGATTTGATGTTTTAACGATTTTTGTTTTGACATAAACCTACTGAAAACATTGTACTTTATCTTAAAACAAAACATTATTCAAAGCTCATACATACAGTAACATTTTCAGATTTCATTAACAGAAACAGCCGTCTTCAGAATATTACGTAAAACATCATTTGAAAATTTTAGTGTTCTCCTTTATAGTTACCAAAAATCAAATCCGTCGTTTTTCTACGACTACGACGATTTATTTTTAACCCTCCACGCAAAAAGGAAGGGTGTTATAAGTTTAACGTGTATATCTGTGTGTCTTTCTGTGTATTATAGTTCATAAACGCACGGACCGATTTTGATTTCGTGTTTTTTTTGTTGGAAAGGTGACTTGATTGAGTGTTCTTAGCTATAATCCAAGAAAATCTGTCCAGTCATTCGAAGATTATTAGCTCTTTTCTAATCGTCAATTTAAAATACCCCCGACTCGAAAATACGGGATTTTATTGTAAGTTTTCAAGTTATATATGTGTTTGTGACAGGCGTATCCTTTGGTGGCGTGTTTTAATTGGATGATAATTTATTCTTCCACACAGACAATCTGTTTTTATTGCACAAAAAAATAAAGAAACTTAGCCTTGAGAAGAATAATATCGATTATTCATTAGACCGAATGAAATATATCATTTGTTACTAGTAGTATTTATTTAGGAACAAAAGAAAAATAATTATGTACCTAATCTGGGTGTAGCTTGTTTCCATTTGCCGTGACAAGCGTGCTTTGTCGTTAAAAAAATATTTATATATTTATTCCGAATTTTCATCACTTGAGATTGTTTATAAAGACAAATTCATAGAACGAATCTTGGGACGTAGAATTTTCCTACATTTACGTGATCGATTTTTAAATTATTACAGACATAATTACTGTTTAGTATTCAATGGTAAAATAAAGTCATAACTTACTGCGCAGATCCCGTATAAACTTCTGTTCCTTCTCCAGCATGAGCCGCACGGTGTGCACCTTCGAGACTTCGAGCTGTCGCTGTTTCTCCGACTGAAAACATGTATATAGTGTATGTAGGGTAGAACTAAATCTTCGTCAATCAGTACTATGCTCACTGACAGAACGTCAATCAGTACTGCGTGAGCCACGGGCGAGAGTAGACGTGTAAGCTGCATATCTATAGGGAGTTGCCGAGCCAATGGAGTGTTCATGTGACGCGTTAGTCTGGGACTCTGGGTATTACTGCATATAATGAGTAGTGAAGAGTTTTACGTATGAAAGTTGACGACTACAAGAGCAGAAGACAGCATGATTGAAAATATATTGCGCCGATCCCAAATTAAAAAAGCGTAAAAGGCCTACTTTCTTACACTTTTTTAAAGATGTTTTTATAAAAAAAATGTATCTAATTATGTTGATCCGAGTCCTAGAATTCATAGTACAACCTATGCTTAGTATGGGTTTAGCTAGTTCTTCTTCAGTGTTATCACCCCCTCGCCTTTTCCCAACTAAGGTGGGGTCGGCTTTCAGTCTAACTACTTTATAACTGAACTTCGATATTTTCCGTGAAGAGGACTAGGCGATTTCGAAGTTCTGTGGTTAGACCAGGTTCGTATTACCGGGGCCGACTACGTAACGTTAGAGGCACAAATGGGTCTCAATGTGTTAAGAATGGTCACCCATCCTAAGACTGACCTGGCTAGTATTACTTAACCTTGCAGTGTGCTAACCTACTCGGTTACCACTTAGCGACGAGCCCATCTTCTTCTTCAGTGTAATTATGTTCAAGAATACTATAATATTAAACCACGTGCACCGACACCCTGAAGTTAGCTAGTCAAAATTTTAGTTTTTCAAAAAAAGTTACCAACTTCACGATAGTGATAAAAATGGTTTTTACATATTAGTTTAAGTACGTTTGTAGAATTTGAGGTTAGTCCACGATATGTATTATTTATAATAATTTACTGTGATTATAATTGATAAAAATGGTTTTTACATACTACTTTGAGTACGTTTGTAGAATTTGAGGTTAGTTGACGGTATGTACCTATTATTTAAAGTATAACTTCTTACGTGCGTACATAAGTACACACACACTTTTTTTGTGTCTTTGATTGTTTAATGCGCGCTAATCGCTGGAACTATCAGTCTGATTTGAATGATTCTTGGATAGACTATTCATTAAGGAAGGTTATTGACTATGTAACATCACGCTAAAACCCTTAGGAGCAGAGCAGAGACCATTATCGCACATGAAATTGCGGAGAACGGTTAGTAATTTTATATTGCTTATTCCAAATATATTATATACGCCAAGTCTTGGTGTATGCAACTAATAAGAGTGAAATCCTTCAGCACCGCACTTGTGCAAACATCAATAGTCTAAGGTCGTCGTGCCAGTATTTGTAGTCGCTACTGCGCATACGCAACACTTTTACACTTTTTATGTCGTTTTAACCCCCGACGCAAAAAATGTGCATCTGTGTGTCTGTCTGTTGATAGCTCCTAAACGGAAGATTTAGTTTTTTATTGTTTAAAAGGTGTCTTGATCGAGAGTGTTCTTAGCTATAATTCAAGAAAATCTGTTCAGACGTTCGAAGTTCATCATGTCTTTTCTAATCATTGAAGTTATTTTTGGGTCCGGGGTATCTTTTTTTTATTTTAATTTAAATTTGTTATCGGTAATGTTCGCCAAAGAGGTCGAAATTAAATCGTAATTTATTTAATTACTAGCAACCCGCTCCGGCTTCGCACGGGTACAAATTATACACCTAAACCTTCCTCATGAATCACTCTGTCTATTAGTGAAAACCGCATGAAAATCCGTTCAGTAGTTTTTCAGTTTATCGCGAACAGACAGACAAACGCGGCAGGGGACTTTGTTTTATAATATGTAGTGAAGATTTTTATAATATGTTTTTTTTTTCATCATTAGCTCAGCTACATGATATGATGATGATTCTAAACGCAAAAACCTCATAAAGTAATGAAAAGTAAACAGAAACACTATTCGTTCCTACAATTTTCGAGGGTTTCTCTCAATTTTATCAGGATCCCATCATCAGATCCTGACTTCCTATACATGGTACCAGCCTTGAGGTACCCTATCTAACAAAAAAGAATAATCAAAATCGGTCCGGGCCGCCAGCCGCTCTGCTCCCGCTTTTTAAGTCTCTGATATCTTCTAAGATATTCATTTTAATAATATGCTGTAAAGGGCAATTTTGATGTACATGAAATGCACAACGTATCTAATGTATTTAATTGGATAAGGAATAATACTGTATTGTTTAAAATAGTTTGATAAATAACCCATATTTTTTTTGTAATATGTAGAAGATAAAAATGGTTACTGTGGGTTATCCTTAGAAGATAAACATATACCATCGCGAACTTTTTTATTGATCTTTTTAAGATATACAATTCTGTAGTACATTAGTTTAATCTATCTCGTAAGGTTTAGCCACCGTTTGGAATGTAAGCGCACAAAAATATGTTTGTTACTACATGACATTACAAATCTTTAAATTTCTCGACTTTTCTCTACAATAATATACATGTATACTACATATAAACCTTCCTCTTGAATCACTCTGTCCATTGGTGAAAACCGCATGAAAATTCGTTCAGTAGTTTTTCCGTTTATCGCGAACAGACAGACAGACGCGGCGGGGGACTTTGTTTTATAATATATAGTGATAATTGTTATTTGCCTCGCTAGATTAAATCTGTAATATCTTCGAAAATATTCATTTAAATTGCATGCTGTAAGGGCCATATTAATCTATATTAAATGTACAATGTATTTAAGGTACTTAATTGGATAAGGATTAATGCAGTATTGCTTAAAATCGCTTCGTGAATAAGCCATTATTTCTCGTAAAAAGTAAAGGATATAAAATGGTTATTGTGGGTTATCCCTAAGAGATAGACATATACCATCGCGGACTTTTTTGTAGACCTTTTTCAGGTGTACAATACTGTAGTACACTACTTTGATCTATCTCGTAGGGTTCAGCCAGCGTTTGCAATATAAGAGCAAAAAAAATTGTTCATTTACGACATCACATTATAAACCTCTAAAATTATCAGTGTTTTTCTACTATATTATGCATGTATTATACATATAAACCTTCCCCTTGAATCACTCTATCTATTAAAATCCGCATCAAAATCCGTTGCGTAGTTTTAAAAATCTAAGCATACATAGGGACAGACGGACAGCAGGAAGCGACTTTGTTTTATACTATGTAGATATTCATGCAATCTATTCACAGAACGCATAAACCGTATAAAAATCTTCTTTGACCTCTTAACACCAAAACCACGCACGGAAATCACTACACCCCTGTCCGTACAAAGGTTGCCTGTAAGACATTGCTTTTTTTCGACAAGGCCGCCCATTGTGCATTTTAGGTACCTACACAATATCTGTTTCTGTATATTTGTTTTTCTTTGCTTTTGGTGTACAATAAAGAGTATTCATTAACCAGCAGCTCATAGCGGTTTCACCCGCGTAAGTCCCGATCCCGGTCCCGATATTTCAGTATCTCGGAAACGGCTCTAACGATTTTGATGAGATTTTAAAATTTTACAAAAAAAATATTTAAAAAAACGATTTTAAACAAAGCTATCGAGCGAAGCTTGGCCTCCCACAGGTACTGTTATATTATATGTACATATATTGAATTATAACTATGGTTACGTTTCAATATATATTCAGCACAATGATAAACAAAAAGAGCAAGCTCTAAACATCCTATTTACTGCTAAATCTACACACTACATTTTTTCATACAACCACGGAGTTATCACAAAGGTAGCTCGAACTGGCCATTGCTTCGTCTTTTTCATAATACGTCCATAAGAGTATTAAATACAGTAGAAATATCTATTATGCTCTAGTTCTTACGTAACTAATATCCATAAAGACAAACAAACAAACACACAAATAAAGTGTAGGTACAGCCTCAGTTTCACAAGGAGTCCTTGTGTTCCGCTCCGTGATTCTACACCGCACACACAATAATGCATTTCTCGCACTGATAACATGCAAGGTCGTGGATGTTGTGTTTAGCATTAATTAGACTCCTATAGTTCAAGTATTTAGGGTAATTTGATTTAATTAAGGTTGGGAACGCAATATATGTAAATTCTTGAAGATATTACATTTTAGATTTTGACCGTACAGTAAATATGCTGTGAACTTAGATTATAAGTTTTTTATGCTATACCTTATTCTATTCTATGGACTATCCTTATTCTATGGACATTTGCAATAATCTTTATAAAAAGTATCTTAAGATGTACTCTTAGGATACTTTTTTAAATAAAGATTGCTGCTACAGCGTTTTTATGAACATTGATAATTTATGTAGTATACTCCTTTTTACATATTATTATATTAAACTTTGATTAGGCTTAAAAAAGCAAAAACCGATTAATTTTTCTATCATTAAAGATTTACGTTTTAAAAACAACAAAACTGGTCACTCCTATAAAAGGAGCTATAAGCTAACAACACAGGTTCAAAACACACATCGGCAAGATTAATTAGGAATTGAGCTTAAGCTAGGAGCATGTTCCGGATGTCTTAATAAAAGCTGTTCCCGGATCCCTCCTATTTAAGGCGCAGTACGGCACACCGTGTGGTTTTAGTCTGTTCGATTCCGACACACCGCCCCACCGAAAACCCCGGTGGGGTGAGCGCCCGAGGAGGTTTCCACACGCACAAAAAAAAAGGAGCAAACACAAAATGAGAGAACCTCTTCCCTGCAAAATGCTGGTGTAAAAATAAAAGAGATTACTGAGATTAGTGATATCACTCACATTGACTGGCACCGGCGCCGTGATCGGTGTTTTGTGTCTGGATGCGTTCTGTTGTACCGTAAGTACTGTCGTTGGGTTAGCTGGAAACAATAAGAACACATATTTGATATATAATAACAGTTATAGACTATAGACCTAAGAAATGAAATAACTTGATAATATTTTAAAGGAAAACGAAAACGCTTGGGAAAATCAAAACAGCAAATTTAGGGATTAGTAATGAATGAGAGACAAAACAAAAAGAGCTTTTTTTACTACAATTTTTTTTCAGACATCGAAGTAAACTAAATACTCGCTTTGGCAATGGGTTCATTGGGTCATGGGATAATTCCGTTACGCTATTGTAGTTGGTTTTCATTTTCAGTCCGACCAGGAGCGCCGTCGTCCCTAATTCTCCTTCTGTAAGGAGATAGTGTACGCTTACGGGAAAGTAGAAAGATGGATTTTCATCACGTATCGCATGTTCCCATCAGGCTTTATACGACTCCTTGAGAGATAACAATAATATCTAATTGGAATAATATTAACAACAACAAAAAAATACTTAGCTCTAGAACTTTCATTCCAAAACGTTTAGATACTTTAATTTCATCTTGTCAACATGGTTTTAAATCTGGACGTAACGTAGACACAAACCTAATGGAATTCGTATCTGATATTACATTAGCCCTTGACAATAGAAAAGAAGTTGGTGCTTATGTACACTGATTTCTCAAGTGCATTTGATAAAGTGGACCACCAACTGCTATTAGCTAAGTTGAATTTTAATGGCATTGATGGCTTTTTTTCTTAAATATTTTATCTCAAAGATCATTGCATTGAATGGACACGAATCATTCCCATATTACGCCGATTCCGGTGTTCCACAAGGATCCCATCTAGGACCTTTTCTTTTCACATTATTCATCAATGACATAACGAAACAAATTTACGATTGTAATGCCTTACTGTTTGCAAATGATCTAACAATTTAAAAAACTGTATCCTCACAGGAAGATGTGCTTCTTATATAAAGTGACATAGATAGAATCGTCGATTGGTGCAATACAAATAGCATGTCACTTAGTGGTCAAACATGTTAACTATAAGAGGAAAAAACAACCTTTTACCTCATCGTATAATATAAACGGCATTATCTTGGATCAAGTAAATGAAGTCCGTGATTTAAGTGTTATCATAGACAGTAAGGTTAGTTTAAAAAAACACGTCGATAGCATTGTTACAAAATCAGCAAAAATGCTCGGATTTATAATGCGTTGCACTAAGGGGTTTCAGCTACCGTGAACCGAAATTACCCTCTACAATCCCTTAGTTCTTAGCCGATTAGAATATGTAAGCATGGTATGGAGTCCTCATTACGCTGTACATTCTCAACGTATCGAAAGTATAAAACGCGCATTTACACGAAACCTAGCCTATAACTCCATCGGGATTTCTCATAGATGCCCGTACAAACCACGACTAATACACTTCAATATGTATACACTGCGTGAACGACGTCTATTGCAGGATGTTTTATTCCTGCGTAAGTTAACAAATGGTAAGCTGGACTGCAACGAATTGGTTGCCCGTATCAGCCTCCAAGTACCCCGTCAAAAACCAAGATATCCAATTTTCAATGTATACCATTTACCAACCTTCAAAACGAACATTGGGTCCAGTTCTCCTCTACACCGACTATGCAACGAATTTAGTACAATATCCAGATCCACACTTGACATAGACATCTACCACGACTCTAAAAATAATTTTAAAAATAAAATATTTGATACATTTCGAACTTCTAATAATAACAACAACAATTTAATGTAGTAGGTACCTATAGTATGTAAGTAATCATTTTATCTACTTTATCTATTTTCTACTAAATTCAGTTTCTTAAAAATGTTTTTAAGCTTAGTTTATTCATTGTGTTAATACATGTTTTTTTTTTCTTTGTGTCATTGTCATAATACGCATGCTGGTTATTCCGTAATTGGCAAATGTATCCGCCATATTATTCACTAACATGTTCTGTACATCAATTTGTAATGCATTTGCTGTGGAAAGACCTAAAAAATTAAATAAACTTTCGACTTCAGAGATGTGGTAATGCGCCGTTTAGCTCCTGTTTATACTCGGATTAGAACGGCTTACTTTCCTCTTAGATCCGCAATATATTAAGAATGGGGTAAGCTCTTGAGACGAAGAGCAAATAAAAATACAGGTCCGTAACTTGGCGATTGGCTGTTCAGAGTGCGCCAATAAACTGCACCTACATTTCAAATTCTCTAAGTTATATTAACTTCACGTTAATAAAATAATAATCTACAACACTGTTAGCTAGATAACTATATAAAAACCATAATACACTCGTTACAATTCAAGACGTTTCGTTTCGAAAAACAATTTATTCATCGTGACTAAAGACTACTTTGTATGAAAAACCCATTATTTTCGACTGGATTTTCCAGAATGTGCCTAATATCGACAAATATTGGAATAAACAGCTAGCAAGGTGACATGCAATTTGTGTCAGGCAAGAACGAAATTACGAAATAATTAAACTTTGTATTATGAATGGAAACTGCTTAAAGGAACTCAGACTTGGTTTTTGTGCACGAACAAATATGTTCTTTAACAAAATATCTGATCCAGCTAACTGTATATGGCCTCATATAAATTGCTCGTCACTTTCCGAATCTCAGCTCGGCCTTACGGTATGAAGCTATATAATGGGAATAAGGCAAATATAAAAATAATTAAATGCATAAAGACATTAAGTAAAAAAAAATTTAACTACACAATTTCCTCGATTTCTTTATGCACCGCATTAACTGATAAATATCGCCTGTACCGTATCGCACCAAATGACGACAACTTGTTGAACTGGATCAATTGCTGGATCGAATACATACAATTACAATAATTTGTGCTCAAGTGAGTTATTGCGCGAAATCTCAATGTGAAAAACGAAACGAGAGTTTCTTGTTCATTACAGGTTTAATTCATAGCTTTTATTATCACAATTTCGGTTTGTACTGTGATAGGCTGCTGATAAGGCTTGATAAAATCTATTATAGGATTGTTGTCTAGGCGATTAATGGTGTAGCCGTTAATGTCTCTAATTTTTGTTTTGTATCGAGGTTATTTAAAATCAATTGTGTAAAGTGATCAACGTTGGATATAAGTGTTTATTCTGTATTGAGATTTAGTATTGTGTTACAAATGTTACGAATTTCAGTTACAACAATCAATACTTTTCTTGATGCATTTAAAAAAGTACGGATCATACTTTCTTCAGTCTATACTCAAATTTACAAAGCAGAACAATTTTTTTGGAATTAATTTATTGTTTTTTTAATTTGAGATTTATTTAGATTTTAAGTACTTTTATTTTCTTGCGCACGGATCATACAAAACATCTCTTAGTGTAAGATGTTTCTTGAAAGGCACTGTTGGTACTGTATTTCGAAACTTCTAGAAATATTAAATATTAATCGATCTCTGTCTACCGGATTCAAGCTGAAGTATTATAAAATTAGTCAAAATCCTCCGATCAGTGCCACAATGACTTGTAAAACATATTTCAACGGTAGGGAACGTCCCGTAAGTCGTAAGATCTCACCTCGTATCATGTGCACGACCTGCTGGTGTGTGTGATGGTGTACCGGCACCGAGTCCACGCGCAGGATCCTGTCACCAGCTCGCAGACCCGCGCGCCACGCAGCGCCGTGCTCTTTCACCGATTGCACATACACCGGATTGTCACCTGAATGACACAAGCATTAATTAATTAAATTATATAATACCTATTTCCTGCATTTTACATTTCACGTGCAGTGAGGGGCATGGCAGATGCATAAAGAAGAAGTAAAGAAAAACCGAATTTTATTTATTGATGGCAGTAAAGCTTGTCTAAAGGTACTAACAAAAAAGAAAACGTGTTGACAAACAGAGGAGAAAAAGGCTCTAAACTGCTAGTTCGTTACCTATCTATCCCTTTGTACATTATCTGTTTCACACATGAATGTATGATACTTCTACTGTAACTAAGGTGTACGAATAAAGTGTTATCTATCTATAAAAAAAAAAAAAGTTTAATAAACTGTAACCTGTAACACAAATAAAAGTGATCTAAAAAGTACGAAACAAGAAAATATTGCAAACAAAAATCAAGACATTCACCAAAATGGTCAAGGTATAGCCGTGGTCGTATGCCTGTATACCATGCCAGGAACGCTTAAAAAATTATAATGGCATGCGACCACAGCTTCACCTTGACCTTTTTAAGTAACACATTTTTATAATATTGCACTCAAATATTAATTATTAAGTAAACAAATAATTTCATTATTTCTAGTCTTTGCTTTATAATCATCATCTTTGTACAACCCCAGAGCATCGGCTTCTGCGCGGGACACACACAACGACTCTAGCGTTCTGAACTTTAGGAATGTGTTCACAAGATATATTTTTGATTGCATCTAACGCTAGGTATTATTATTTAAATTTTGTAGGATATTAAAGCGTAGGTATATTCGCCTTTATATGGGAGTGATGTATCTGATACGAAGTAACTATCATCTTATCTGTGCGAGAGGTAATATGTAGTAGGTTCTGTACGTGGGAGAGCCATACTTCGGCACGTATGGGCCGGCTCGACTCCGCTCGATACCACGGCCTCACAGAAAACCGGCCGTGAAACAATGATTGCATTGCTTTTCGCCGCGTGAGTGAGGTTACCGGAGGCTCTCTCCCGCCTTCCCGCTCTTCCCCTATTCCCACCTTAAAGGGCGGCAACGCACTTGTGACTCTTGAGTTACAGGGGCCCATGGGCGGCGGTAGTCATTTCCCATGAGGTGACCCGTTTGCTCGTTTGCCCCCTATACCATAAAAAAGCTAGTTATGGGTGTAATTGTTGCAAAGGTGAGTGTCATCAACAGTAAAAAAGCGAATGTCCATTGGTATATACAATGCATGCCGATGTATGAGTACAGGTGAACATAGAACTTAGTAATGCATTCAAGGCATGTATAAACACTCAAGAATTGAATTGACGATGACGTTCATGACTTTTGGCATCCACCGCCTGTTGCATACAAGCTAAGCTTTCACTCCGACTGACAATCGATTAGCCGTCGCTTCAACCTTTTGAGGCAAGCTGTTAGGAATTTATTTGCATTACAAAATAATTTTAATACTACAGACAGATTGACTCCTCCTGGGCCTGAACGGCGCTGTAAACCGTTACAGTCTACACACGACAAAAAACGTTTTTAAATACAAAACGCGTATTCTGAATTGACCGGAGTGAAGTTGGATTGTTCCGACGACTGCGGCGCATGTCGCTGATTCCGCGCATTCACTAATATCAGTGCATGCCCCAACCCCCGCGTGCTAACATTTAGACGCAAGATGTTATTTGCGACGCCCCTAGTACCTACTAGCTAACTTTAAAACATTAAACTTGCACAATGAAATACCTTAAATAACATGTCTAGTTCTGGCAATGATATCTGCACGTTACAGGAACTAATAATGAACACTATTGACAACACGAGTGGCAGATATCCGGGCTGACACAATTTAATTTCTATTTCTATGTACACAGCAAGAAGACATTTTAAGATACCTTCTTAAAATTAACTCCAAAAGGGAACAGAAGATTCATGCGGAAATTGGACCCGGCCGACTGATCCAGTACTTTCTGGGTTCAGAATCTCATTAGCTGCCATTGAATGCGTGCATTTTGTACTCTTAGTTATTTTATGATGAGCCAGGAGGTGTAGAGTGGAACTTTTTATTTTTAATTTTGTTCGCAATATTAAAAGTAAAATAGGTTCTTTTTTAGTTTTTGTATATTTTTGTTATTATTGATTATTTCCTGTTTTACTATACTTTATTGTTTACTAGCAACCCGCCCCGGCTTCGCAGAGGTAGCAGAGACATCTTCAAGATATTTCAATCAATTTACACAAAATCTTAACAAATTATGCACCAAACCTTCCTCATGAATCACTCTGCCTATTAGTGAAAGCGCATGAAAATCCGTTCAGTAGTTTTTCAGTTTATCGCGAACAGACAGACAGATGCGGCGGGGGACTTTGTTTTATAATATGTAGTGATTTATAATAATAATGTTTTGTAAAAGTTAATAAAGAGAATAATAATAATAACTCCACACATCTCACACACGGCCGTCTGATCCCAAACTAGGCAGAGCCTGTACTATGGTAACCAGACTGCTGATAAACATACTTATATATTTCTAAATACATACATATTATAGATAAATTACACCCAGACACAGAACAAATTATCGTGCTCATCACACAATTATTTGGCCTGGGTGGGAATCGAACCCACGACCTCTGGCTCAGCAGTCAGGGTCACTAACCACTAGACCAACAGGCCAGTCAATATTTTAATTATAACGAATTTTTAATTATAACGAATTTATTTATAATTATGACGAATATACTTAAGAGAGAAGTAACTAAATTGCCTTAAACAACATAACGTTGTACGATTTTCGGACCAACCATGATTTCAATTAGAAGGCTGAACGTTGCACACACGTATAAGGTGTAAAAATCACAGAATGGTGCGAGAATTGGTGATGAATCTGACACCAATGAGAGCTTGGAAGCCATGTTTTAAGAGATTGTTACGAAGTGGTTAAATCAAGCGTTTGTATTTTTTTCTTGTTTTAATTAATGATAACTAGACATTCATTATCAGATAACAAATGCTGGTCGGTGCTTGTGCTGGTGGGGTGATAGGGTTAGCAATGTGATATCACATGTGTTAGTATAAACAGCGCTGTTTCATATAATCCTGAAAACAGAATCCATTTGCTTCGTTTCGCTAGCATGCTACTTATGATTTTATTGAATGAGCTATAATGAATTTCGTTTAATATAACGAAATGGAACTGAACTAACACAAAACAAACGGCAGTGTGGACGTGTTGACGGTACAAATTAATTGTACGCTAGGATATAACTAAAGAATCTGTGTCATTGCACACGCAATAAAATGACTTATAGTAGGGGTAAAATGTTGGTAGACTGGATGCGAATAAGAGGATTGTCTTGAGACTGTTGTCTGTTGCCATGTTAAAAGGTAACAGAAATTTTCCTAGGGATCTATCATGTTCATCTACTAAGTTAAAGAATAGTTATATTTTTTGAATAGTGACTTAACTATTTCAATAGATTAACAAACATCGGTAGGTATAGTTACCTAGTAATCATAGGTAAGCAGTAACTTGAAACTTACACCAGAAGAGAGACGCGGCGTTGGCACGTTGCCAACCGTTAAAAAAAAATATTAACCTCATATTGTTATGAATGGTCATTTGGAAAAAGCATCAAAGTATTTTCGCAATTAAAATATCGAAGAACTAAGCTGAAGTTGTTTATGAACTGTAACTTACACTATATACGATAAAATGGCCACCAAATACTTTTGAATGCAGTATAGGCCCGTTTCAAAATATCAAATTCCTACTTAAATCCATACGCAAAAAACACAAAAGATTAAACTCCCATAGCTGTTCCGTTGCGCCACCTCGGCTGTCAACACTAGCAGATTACAAACCAATTTTTATATACGACTAGCTGACCCTGTCGTAACTATGTATATTGAATTCGAATTGGTATAATTAGAAGTGCGCATTCTGTCAATCGCGTCAACTGTCAAACTACTGACAGTTATGTCAAAAGCGCTAAGGTTAGATTGGAAAAGTTAACATAATCGTTGAGTTTTCTTAAATTTTCTAATTTTCCGCGCAACTTTCTTAATTTTTCATTCATAAGAACCTTCTCCTGACAATAACAAAAACAAAAAAAAAGAATTAGCTAAATCGGTCCAGCCGTTCACGCGTGATGCCGTGACCAACGGAAATAGGGATTAATTTTCATTTAATTAGATGGACACAATTAAGGTATGTACTGAAACCGAAAACCCTTTCTATCCGCACTACACACGATACACGAACTCTTGCATTTCTTTAACTATCCTCTACAATAAGCAGTACCAATACAATACAATTCCCCCATGCATGTTATTAATATGGTGATGAGTAAAAGTGCCATACCGGAGACTTTCATTCCATATCCATGCTCGTCGCGTACGACGGTGACGGTGAGCAAATCGTCGCCGCCTGGCGACCCCGCCCCGCCCAGCATCACCTGCAACAAAACAAAACAACTGTTACTGACGTTGATACACAGATAAAATCTTTTGGAAAACCAAACCCCAGTGTTTACATTACGTAGCTATTAATGATCTTTCATAGAAATGGCAACATTGCTTTGCGAGATTTATTAAAAAAACATAGATCCTTTAGTAATAATAATTTTACGGCAAAAAGCCATTCATAGTTAAGGACCTATCTTTATTTAACTTATGAAAACAGTGAACATCGTGGGAGAGCCATGCTTCGGCACGTATGGGCCGGCTCGACCGGAGTGATACCACGGCCTCACAGAAAGCCGGAAGTCAAGCAAGCATGTATTGCTTTTCACCGAGTGAGTGAGGTTACCGGAGGCCCAAACCCTTCCCTCCCCCCCTCTCCCACTCTTGCCCTACTCCACCCGTAAAGGCCGGCAACGCACTTATGACTCTTGAGTTGCAGGTGCCCACGGGCGGCGGTAGTCATTTATCATCAGGTGACCCGTCTGCTCATTTGCCTCCTATATCATAAAAAACAACTTTTACACAATCAAACAACATTACAATATAACCTCGACCTCTAAAGTAACTATGACATGTCAGAACACCATAAAACAAGCATTAGTCACACAGGAAGGAGTTCCAAGAGCACAAAACCCATTTCCTCCGGCCAAAACTGTTAGTCTCCGTAACACATGGCGCGACGCAATACACAATTATAAATGAAAAAGGTCGTTACTTTTATATTATTTTGCCGCTATTGCGGTAAAAGATTTCCCTCTATTAAGGGAAAACTTTTCATATTAGTGCGGAATATTACCGAAATTCGGTAATAAAGAAGTGTGTAAACATTCTTTGTCGGGAATTCGCACCGTGATAACTGTCTCCGGAATCTGGATAACGCTTTGGTGCTTATAAGTTTTTTGGGGAAGTTAGATTTGGGACTTTTTTTAAGTACGTTTACTAGTAACGTGGGTAACACATTACTAGTATTCTTGTTAAGCTGGATGGATAAGCTTGAGCTTGTGTGGTGGGGTTCGAACCCGCAACCACTTCATCGCAAGTCCGACGCCTTAGCCGTTACGCTACCGCCGCTTATAAAAAAATTGAAGTATATTAAAAGCGTAAACAGTGTCATTGTCAATGAACACGTTTATGTTAACGGTGTTTCACTTCAGACAAGATAAATAGTTTACAATATAACGTAAGAATCTCCTCGCATTCAAAGTAGCCTAACAAAAGATAAAAATATTTACTAAGTAAATATAGTAAAAGTTTTCCATATACTAGCCTTATTATATAAACTAGACGATCTGGTCCCAGATAGATAGAGACAAAACGCTTACCTAACCAAGGTAATGGAACAACGAATGGAAATTGGTTGTTACAGTTAACAGGCTAATCCGTATACCAAAAATTAACAATTCCTTTAGCATAAATAAAAGAACCAGAGTAAAAGATATCACTACATATTATAAAACAGTCCCCCGCCGCGTCTGTCTGTCTGTTTGTCTGTCTGTCTGTTCGCGACAAACTGAAAAACTACTGAAAGGATTTTCATGCGGTTTTCACTAATAGATAGAGTGATTCATGAGGAAGGTTTAGGTATATAATTTGTACCCGTGCGAAGCCGGGGCGTGTTGCTAGTATTAGAATAAAATTTAGTTAGTAATCAATCATAAGTGCAAAAAAAATAATTCTTGTGGAATCCGGGTATTTACACCTCCACAAGTCGCACACCTCGATCTAAACAGATATTAACAAGAAAAAGCACTTTTTTCAGAAAAGGCGAAAATCTAATTACTGTTCTGTATAGATTTATGTTTTTTAGCAACTTTTTGATCCACCTCCCCTCTGGTGATACGTGGTGAGGTTTTAGACTAACCCCACCCCCACCCCCCTTAGCCAAAATCACGTGTATTTTTTTTAGTTAAAAATGATATCGAAAAATAAATACACGTGATATCTCACTACACCTCCCTCTCCCCCCTTGTGATATTTCGTGATTTTTTCTTACTCCCTCCTCCCTGTCGAGTCTCACGTGATTATATATTGACCCCTTATATGCAGCTAAAAGAAAGATATTGTAGGAATCTTGTGTTTTAATCATGTTTTAGGGCTGAAAATTGAATTTTTGCAGTTATTTACAATGTATATTTGTTGTTTTATATTTCGTTGAGCCCGTGTCGGTGAATTTAGTGTCTAGCGTCGAGTAGTGGTGGTATTTTTAAATTTGTTTTATTGGTCGGTAGGTATTGAAATAAGGAACTAAAAAATTTAAATTTTTGAATTAGTTTTTAGATCTAGGTGTGCGAAGTGTTCTTCAATCCAGTCAAAATTAGGTTCAAGACAATAGAAATGCCATTAACTTAAACTTCCTCAAACAATTAACTATTCAACGTGTACAAGAGAGACCACATTAACGTGCAATTATTTACCGGCGCGTGCGCAGGCTTCAGCATAACACAGTCGTTTACAGAAGAAATTACGTTACACGATACATAATTACATTGGTTGGACGCACGATTACCTAATGCTCATTATTTTACAAGTGAGACTGGTGCAATGTCACGCACAGGTATTTGACTCTTAAATACAACAGGAGGTATTGTAGTATTATGTAAGTTTATAATACTTGAAGTATATTTTAACACTAGACCGTCAGAATAAGAACTCTTAAGAGTAAGTATATGTAAGTAAGATAAAATATAATATTTGTTTGTTTTTACCAGTTCCGGAGAAATGTCATCTCATGAAGGCTACGATTGTGATCGTAATTTCCCAAGTAACAGAAAAAAAATTGAAGAGACGGAAATTTGATTTGCAGACCTATATTTTTTTGCGTTACCGTCAAGCATGCCGTATCCTTGCTTACCACTAAAGCTGTAGCAAAATACGAGAGCTTTGTTAAAAGTCCTCATTAAGAGAAATCGGAAATGAACAATTAATTAAAAGCCTAAAGGTTGTACATAACGAAACAACAGATGCGATAAGACCTTCTATGACCAAATTTGATGTCAACAAATGACCAGTCAATTATGTAATCAGACTATCGAGCAAAGTAGCAATGGAGATTATGAGTAATCCCAGTGGCTAGCTAGGATTACTCTAAGAAAAGGAAGAACGCCTTTCCTTCAAGTTTAAAAAAAAAATTGTGATGTCGCCACTAAAAACTTTTTTTTAAATTAAAATGTTCACTATGTAACTTCGAGGGGCTCGTGGCTAAGTGGTAACCGTAGTTTAGGACATTACAAGGTTAAGTAATAATAGCCAGGACAGTCTTAAGATGTGTGACCATTCTTAACACATTGAGACCCCTCTATGCCTTGGAGAGTACGTTAATCCGACGCTCCCGGTTGCCATACGAAGGTCTGTGGCATTCGTTACGGGTAGTTGGAGCCCTAAAAAGTCCGACAGCCTGGTCTAACTACAAAACTTCGATATTGCCTAGTACTTGGGTTGTGAAAGTCTGATGGTAGTCGCTTCACATAATTTCGAAGTTCGAGTATCGGAGTTAGAAAGCCGTCGCGGAGAATGATGTTCACTATGTAACTTAATTTTCATTTCAAGGTAGCCCGCCTCGCAACTCCTAAAATATCACCTTAAATCTTCTTCCTCATTAGATCCAGCATACGATTATCAGTTGCCGTCTCGGTTTCCAGTAGTATAGTTATTTAACTAATTTTATAATGGTAGGTAGTCATAATGTTGGCTAATGATGCTGTTTATTTTTATTTCCACTTTATCTCGCACGTGTCTCAAATATAAGCTTTTGGTAAATGGCCTTGAAGTCAAATAATAGCTATTTATTTCTTTCGGTGACATAAGCCTGAATGGTTTGTGTTCCAGTTGGTATCTGTTAGTTATTTAGACAACAGTCATTTTACCTACCAATTGTATAACTTTTAAAACGTGTAATATTTACAAGAGTGATTAATTAACAGAGTCAATCGAAGGATGGTCAATGCAATACTTAATTATCTAACCTAACAATAGGCGAATACAATATACTTGCACTTCACAACGACATACCAACAGGGGACCGGCACTGTAACTCCTTATCACGGGCTGCTCAATAGCCCATCTAGGAGTGCAGTACTCAACCCACAGACATGGTAGTTGGACATAGGCCTCCCTTAATGACTTTAGACTTTACTTATTTTTATTATTACTTTGAAGTGCACGTAAAATTCTGCAAGGAAAAATCTGTTAGTACAGGCTGTTGCAAACTCTTGAGAGGGAACGGAAATTCACCATCTTTAAATATGCTTTTTTACTGTGTTTAACACATGAGAATTCTCATAGGTCTCCGGGGTAAAGTTATTGAAAGGCCTGGGATTGAAACTGTAAAAACCATAAGAACCATATGGAAACCCTTAAATATCCTGATATTAGTCTCACATAGAATATTGTTACCAGAGCCAAAATGAAAAAAAAAGACAACGTTATTTTTAGCGGAGACACAAATTGCAAATATAAAAACTAAGAAAATCGCCCGATGTTATTGCTTAGCAATCGAACTGAAAGGAAACCAATTAACTTTTGTTAAACAAATCCATTATAACCGCATTCATGTTCAAGATCATTCAGATTAAGACAATAGCGTACACATTCTCGTAAAAACATTCAATGAACTCCTCGATTTAAAACAAACATAAATATAAAGATATGTTTATTATACAACACACTGTATATCTCGCACACTATAATAATTCAAACTTTATAGACTTTGAAATAAAGTGTATACTAGCTTGTGTGGTGTTGAAATGCAGCATCATATTCTTTCTTGCGTTTCCTGTTTACGTGGGGTGTTCGTACGCGGGAGAATTTAATTCATACGTTTTATCGAGAACGAAACAATATTTCAGTTGGTCTCCTTTGATATGACTTAAGCGCCGTTTTGTTTACGGGACTACACGCGATTGATGTTTGTTGATTGGAATTCAAATGCGTAGATGTATAACGAACGAGGTGAAACTGATACAACGGGATGAAGCTATAAAGTTACTTAATTATTTTGGATTATACGCATTGCGTCTGCAACGCATACAATGGATACAATATGTCTTATAATCGCATGTCGTTTAAGCGGGGCGTGAAAAAGCATCTCTCGAGGCCGTCAAGCTGAGTACCACCATTTTAGTATCATCTGTATCTATAATGGTGGACCTCAGTCTTTGGACCTCACACTAGCTTTCCATCAGGCGGTTTGAGGTCATTCTGACGTGTCATAATAAAAAAAATTGTACTATGTATGTTTAAGTACTTAGGTTGTCTACAATGTCTAAAGAGCTTTTAGAACTCTTTTTTTCTCCCAAAACTAAATACCGATATAGGAACTATGAAGACAGTATAGTACGGACTCCACAAACTAATGTAAAGTTAACGGATGCAAAATAGACTTATGCCGCGTTCCAATAAACAAGAAACGATTCGTTTTCCTTAGGGACGGTAAAATTTTCATTGAAAATTCAAAAAAATTTCACCGTCCGTAAGCAAACGAATCGTTGGACCTACCGTCTGGGTCTGTGCAGCAGATTAATAGTCCCATGTTAAAATCGAATTGACAACATTCAACTCAATGGCAGTTGGAAGGCGACAATGTAAACTGTGCAACACCAATTATACATTTACCAATAAGTGACAGAATGTCGTATAAAGCAATCTCAAACATATTTATAGGATATTATGTTGTATTATAACTGTACATTTAGACATTGACGCGCCCTTTTATTCCATACAAACCATTACGCACCTGACCTTTTAACAAAATACCTTTAAATTTGCCGTAGCTATGATCGCATCACAGCTATGATTACACAGTATGAGTAATGAACACAGGTGACTGACATAATCCTTGAGTCACCTGACCCTCTCATAATTCTAAAATGATTTTAATAAACAACGAACTATGAGATGTCAAGTGTTTTCGACACAAACATTTGTTATTTTATTAATATTACCTGGGCGAACGAGCTTCGCTCTCTCACGCTTTTTGTAAAATATCGTTTTTCAGGAAATATATCTATATTCTATAAATGTTATATATGTAAATTAGCAAAACCTTATTTTAATACAAAATTTGATCCAAATCGTTAAAGCCGTTTCCGAGATACACAATACATATTTGTATATACATACTAGCGACTCGGCCACGCGTTGCTGTGGCTAGGTATTTTGCAATTTTTTTTTAAAGAAATCTATCCTATCTATCAAATTGCACACATTGTGCAAAATTTCATTAAAATGGATTAGTTTAGGAGTTCATCGTGAACAAACAACGTGACAGGAATTTTTTATATATATACATATAAAAGAATGGCTCGTTTAAAGTTATTAAAAGATAGATTAAAAAGATATGTATTAAACGCAAACATAACATTAAAAAAACTATTTTATCTTGTAATCGGTCTAAAGACACGATTGTATTCACGTGTGTATTTTAGGGATACCCGGCTGGTTGCGACCATAAAGTAGATAATAACTAAGAATTTGGTATTTAAAAACTAATAATGTAAGGCTGTAGGCACCACATATTTTTTCACCACCAAAACAAGTGGCGCAGTTTATGCACATAATGGACGAGAATATATTCACCCTAAATGTATGTACTAACTTATCAAATTATGTACTAGGTACATAGCAACGGCAATAAGCATCTTTGAATTCTCTAAAATGAAAACTGTAAAATTGCAGTTTTTTTTAGATCATTTGAAGTTTTTGAAAGGTTGTTTTTTTTTTATTGCCAACCTGATAATGAGAGTACAATAATGGACCCCTTACATTTAGAATTCATCAAATCACTTAAAGTAAGTCTCCTGCAAGCACTTGCCCGTATTTATCAGACGACCATCTTGACAAGTTTGACAAGTCTGTACATAAACAAAGAACAAGGAAAACATTCTGAAACTCTATTACTAATTACATAATTACTAAAGACATGTGATTGTCCTCGGACATGTATTGTCAGTGCACCTATTATCTTTTCAGTGGCACTGGTACACGAGTGAAGCGCCTGATGATGACGTATATCTGCAACTGACTCGACAAGGAATATTGGCAATAATATAAGTATAAATACACATTTATACTTAAAAATATTGTGTATAATCTTTTACGCGTGTGACTTTTAAACCGCACAATTATTTTAAATTTTATCTTTCAGCGTGGGTAGTCCATCATATCCTCAACTATTTTAATATGAGAGCGTACTGGTTTTCCATTGAATTCTGTCAACAACATATGCAATGACTGAAACTTTGTCATGAAAAATTATCGCGACGGATGTGTCACTGAAAATTATCTTCATCAATACAACAGTAAAAAAAAAAATGGAGGCAGTTATGTCACAAGTACCAAAACTTAACACAAGTACTATATGCAAATACCTGGTCTAGAGCGATACTAGTATATAGCATATGTCCGCTAACAAATGGTTACAGAACTCTAGATTATAAGGGCACGTTTATATGAGACGAATATATTCGCGTCACCCCACCTGCATGCATGTGCCTGTCTAGAGACCATGTAATGGCAAAATACATTTTATTTTTGGCAACTACGCATTAAATTAGAGAGAGCAATACAGTCTTCGCGGCATCGGCAGAATACAAGATCAGCTCAATTTGGAAACCACTGTGCAATTCTTTAAAATATGCCATTGTACAAGCAATTTAATTATTGATATATATACAACATATGGCGACTTTCTTGATGTTTGAATTTTGATATGCCATTAACACATTTATATGTTTTATGCTCATTACTGGCCCATGCATGCATATATTGCTTGCATTATAATTACAACAAAAAAAAAATCACGTTGTCAACGTGCGGTATCTGTGTGATCAAATGATTAATAGGATTTTCAATGTTGTTGTCTAGTAAATAGAATTCATATTCGCCATTAATATAACATGAAATGATATGAATTACATGACTTTCGCCTTGTTAAATTAAAAGAAATCATCACTTTGATTTGTTTTTCATCTTTTAGCAATGAAATTATTCCATTGCCTTCTGCTCTTTAACGATAGATAAATAGATTTTAAATCTATGCTAACATTATAAAGCTGAAGAGTTTGTTTGTACGTTTGGTTAATCTCAAGAACTACTGGTTCAAATTGACAATTTATTTTTGTGTTGGATAGCCTATTTATCGAGGAAGGTTATAGGCTATAGAACATCAGGCTACGACCAATAAGAGCGGAGCATGAATGAAAAATCTTGCAAAAACGGGGAAATTTAACGCACGTGAAGTTGCGCGGGTCAGCTATATTATATAAACAAGACAATTTATGTACAGTAATATTTATAACGCTGAGAAGTTTGAGCAAGCTTAACTCAGAATCCGAATTGAACATTGAATTATTTGTATAGTTTATTTGATTTAGGCCGGTTATTGAAAAAGCTTATGTTTATAGACTACACAATAGCGCTCATAGTGTAAATATTTAGATAAAGTCTATGTTCAACAATGGACATCTCCCGCTTAAGTACATGAACTAAAGCCATTCAAACGCATTTAGTGCCTTCATTCTCACTTAGACTATGTAGTTGGCTACATCTAAAGCTAGACATTAGCAGAGGCAGTAAGCGTAAAACTCTAAGTGGAGCATAAAACAAGGGTTAGCTCGAGCAAATCGTTTTCCAACGACCCTATTACACCCCTGCTTACCCACACAAGTGTTAAGGGAGCACGGATCAGTAATCAAGGAGGGAACTTGACAGACCATTTATGGTTAAATTCTATTGTGCGTCGTTATGATATTTTTAAGTGGAGCATGAATTATAGGGTGTGAAAAGTGGTGGATTACGGCTAATTATACACGCTTTTATCATTGAAAATATAACGCAATATAGGGTGAAATTGACCTTTTAGTAATAGCAAGAAATAGTAGCATATATTGTGTTTTTATGTAATTAAGTTGACATCAGGCAGCCAACCCGCTTGATGGTAAGCGGTTCCCGCCGCCTGTAAACACTCGCAACATCAATTATGTCACTCGCATGACATCTATTCTATCAAGCTCTAATGACGACCTTACTCACCTCCAACATATGCTAGTAGCAAAATCGTATTAGTCGGTCTCCTTGTTTACCCCTTTTGACGTAGAGGCAAAAAAAGGCTGTCGGAAAATAGGTGTGTAATACAAATATGCCTATGCCTTCGGGGATAAACATATAGTATAATATTATTATTCAGTTATGCCCGTAGAAAATGTGAGATTACCAGCTGCGATACGTAATTTACGCAAATTTTAAATAAAGTCGTACTTTTAAAAATAAGAACGTAAATTCCGGCAGGTGGTCATACTTTCATTTTATACGCATATTTGTTTACAGCACAAAAACACTGAGGTCACCACGTGAAACCTATTTAAAACCATTACCTAACGATAACGTTACAAAATATTAATTATCTTGCGGCGATGCGCGGGCGCACGTCTTCTAGGAAGACATAAATTTTGGCAGCGCACTCGCGTCAAACCGCTACAATGACAGGCCAAGCTATGCCAAGATATGCTGGAGTCACCATTATAGAAAAATTATATAAAATAATTGACGTTCTCCGAAATAGCACTTTGTTTAAAAAAATGGTCTTCCTGTTTTTTAAATAAATATTTAGATGTCTGACGATAGATGGTAGAAAGGAATGCTGACATGTGTTTTAGAGAAGCTACCTTTTGATCTCGAGCACTCTCGACCAAAGTACCTGATATATTACTTACGCAGGTCGCTACAAAAACACACGCTGAAGTACATTCATAGATAAAAAAATTATGTTTTCTAAAATACGTACTCCTACCAGACGGTATGGATAACAGGCGGCCTTAACTAATGTACATATCTGCAGTGGTACCTCGGCTTTACGACGCAGATGAAGTAGGTACAGGCGCCAGGGAATTCTTCGGGTCTATAATTTTATTTACATATGATAAGATGATTATTAATGGCTTCCTTTGTTTCAAATTATTTATTAAAAAAATATTTTATCATTCATCATATATTAGCATGACCATCCCGGATAGAAAGTTAGAATCTTAGAATCTGAATGGGACTGATTTTCAGAAATATGGTCACGGACTCTTGTAGATAGCACAATTAAGTAATGATTGCAATTCTGTATACACAACATAATGGATTTCCATTTACCATGTGTCTGCGAAAAACGCAATTTAACCTTTATTTACCACACAACATAAGACGTCAATAGAAAGAGCATTCTCCAGCAGATTAATAAACAACTAGAAACGGAGCGAGCCATTGAAGCTAATAATTGGATTTCTATCCTGTTGTGTGGAACCTATTGCTCCCGAGGCAATTTGCGGGGGCAGTTAATTTAAAAAAGAAAAGGTTATATTAGAGAACGGCTATTTTAACTTTATCTTTAGAGTACCTGTGTGTTTTGTTTGCATATTAAGTACAAATGGCATACTGACTATTTAAAGGTTGTCACTGGTTGCACAGTTCATCTAGTGAAATGACGTCCCTCGCTATTTCTACAGTGGACGAGTTGTAAGGAGACAACGCTTGACTGACAGTAAAAGCGCTTTGGAGTGATCTACAGTGAGCTGTGGAAGTCCAAATGGCTGCCTGAGGTGTTGATATATGTTAGTTAGATAACAATCTCTGTAGCGAGGCGGTAGTGCATATGACTGCAACCTAAGAGGTTAGATATTCACATTACAAAAACATCGAAGTAAGTATATGGAACCGTGTTCTAAAATCCGTAGTCCAAACTATACCTACTAAGTTTGGAACTAAAAAACCCTTTACTACTAACCTTATTTAGCTGTGTTATGATCTATCATCAAATGGACAAAAAAAGAGCAAACTAGCTCAAATAGCAATACACGTGTATTAGAGATTTTGACTGTAGTTAACACCTCCAGTCTAATATGTGTCAAATGCCTAACGCGCTAGAGTTCATTTTGCTTTAACTGTGTCGTGTAGTCACGAGTTAGGGTTGATAGGTCATAAGTCGTAATTACTCATACCTAATATGTGTACTTGTCGTAATAGATAATAGGATAAACAAATTAAAAACGTCGACGAATTGCCGTAGCATCATTTAATATCTAATCAATAGACAAAAATCGTATGTACTTTGGTACGAATCAGTCGTATGATTAGGTAATAAAACTCATATAGCAACGATAATTCACGAGCGGTGGCATAATTGAGGATTGTATTAGTAAGTAATTAAGTTATTATCTTGAGATTACATGGAAATCTAGTATCACCTTATGATATTTATGATTAATTACCTATGTATATCACGAATATTTGATGAATTATAACGGTTATATTTAAGATCTTAAAAGTAAAAACTACCATTATTTAAAATATTTTACTTCCTAGATATATTTCGTAGGTATGTTCGCACGTATCATTAGGCTACCTTATACTTTATTACTGTACTGTATGCAATTTGAATAGGTATGCTCACGACTCGTGCCGGTATCTGTACCGGTGCCGACAAATGATTGCAATAGCAACTTTTGATATACATAATATATATATAAAAGATTATTCGGTTTTCAGGCCCGATGGAGTCCGAATATGAATCAAAACTTGACAACGTACTTTAGTACTGTCATTAAACCTTTTATACGACCTTTTCACTAACGTTTATGTATTTATTAATTATAGGTACTTTAGGAGTCGTCCATTAATCACGTGATGTTTCTTAACAACTTTTCAACCCCTCCTTCCCCCCTTGAGGGGAGATTTTTTTTTCGCGTTAATTCCCATGGAAATACATAATAAAATTATACGTGGTGAGATTTATATTAATCCCTCCTCCCAACAACACAAAATATTTATTTTTTGGTACAAAGTATCTTAAAAAAATCAGAATATTATCTTTACATACAGATAATGTTATTTTATATTTATGAAATTGACATACAAGTAATGTAATACTCGAAAATTAAGCGCCCTGATAAAAATTTGTCTGAAAGACATTAAGGTTATAGGTTATTTCTGACTGTCATAAAAATAATAAAGGATGAGAGAAATCGTGTAAAAATCACAGAATCATGATATCTCACTACACCCTCCCTACCCCTCGTGATATTTCATGATTTTTCCCCTCGATTTCGAGCCTCACGTGATTAATGGACGACCCCTTTGTAATGACATAATTATTATTCTCTTGAATTAGTTTTTAGACATCGGTTTCAGGAATATTGATAAACTGTATAGTACAACATCGATGTATTATTTCAGCTAAAAGTTCCAACCATCCTGCGTTACACGGGGTATTGTCATAGCGCAGACGAAGCGTCGCCGGCGTCAAATAAAGATGTTATCTGCCGCCGGTTGCGGCCATTCAACACGCGTATGAACACCCGCATTTACGATCATGTACTGCGTGTCCAGTGAATAACAATGAACACAGGCTGGGAGACTTACAAAGTGTTGGTAGTTTTTTTTTTCGAAACACCATGACTACGAATTTTGATACGGTTTACATTAATGTAAAGAGTGGTAAACGAGGAAGGAGTTTGCAAGCTCATTTGACTTTTTATTCAATTATGTAAGGAATGTTGTCCTCTTTCTGGTGTAGGACTGAAAAACCCTCTATGAGGAGGATTTGGTTGTCAACGGACTTGTAAAAATGCTGGTGTTGTAACTCTGTCCGGGTAACGGTCACTGCTTACCTACCTTGCAAACACTTTAGAGTCGTTAACGCCTCCGAATTTAGGAATGTTTCCCCCGCTAATCTTACTAATTAAATGATTAATTTAGTATTAGTTTAATATCAAAATGATCGACAAGATGTTTTAGATAACTTACAATATGATATGTATTGATAGGCAGTGGAGTGTCGTAATACAACATAAAACATTTTTTTTAATGCGATAAGTTATAAACGTTGTTGCTTCCTCGAGTCTCGCAGTATACAGTAGTCGAAAGTGTAGAGAGATTTATTAAATAAACAAACAAAATACATATTGCAAACAAACAAAAGGTTTCCAAGTCGCACAGCACTTAAAACTTCTTAAAATATTTTTTTCATCACAAAGCCGAAACACGCCTTTCATTTGAATTAAACAAATGTGGGTATTTCACCAGAATCGTAATTCCGTTAAAAACTGTGATCCATATATTCTTAGTAAGCGCAAGCTCACTCAGATAAATATAAAAAAATAGGCAGTCATGGGACTGCCGACAGAAGTGAAAACTTAAACAAAACGATAAACATAACACATCACATTAGCAGTTGGTGACATTAATAAGGAGCTGACAGAACTCAATGTTTAGATTAGCGCCCTCTAGTAAATCTATATATGTATTATTAGCGTGACGGTCACGAGTTCAGTGCTTTTTCCCCATTCCCCCCATTGCACAAACGTGCCTAAAGAAGTTTTCACTTCAAAAAATCGCAATTTTCCCTCCAAAACTTTTACTTGTATGTAGGTAGATACATTATGCAGATGTTATAATAATCTTCTACTTTCATCAATGGCGTAATTTGTCCAGATCCGGTGGCTAGTTAAGTGGTTCACCAGGCGCGTACGCATAAGTAATGTACCGCAAATGTTTTATTGTGCGCCTTGTTTTCCAAATTTGATTATCTACTATGGTATATTCTAGAATTTTCCATTGTGAATAATCAAAAGGTCATCTTACTTTCTGTTAACTATAAATGTATTTGGTGTGTCACTGTAAGATCATAATTTTACCTGAGGGACTACCAGTTCAGTGGTCGTCCCGGATGGTTCCTGAAAAAAGCGGAACACGGTTTGGACTTAGTACCTGAAACCCGCACGCTAGCTCTAAGTGGGCTTTTGACTACGTAGACCGCGGTAACTGTGCTTCTGGTATGGGCTTAACCGTTACTTCTAATGAGATAGTCTTCACCGTAGAAAAGAAAATTAAGAAAGTCCAACACGTAGAAATAGGGGGTTCTATAAGATTAAAGGGATTTGTTTAGGGTTCCATATTGTTTAGTAATATAAAAATCGCAACCACGTATTAGCAGAAACCGTACGACCGCAGTTTTAACTACCACCACACGCAAAACATTATACGTTACGAAAGTCTATAAATTGTTCCTGGTCGTAAACAACTTTTTGTTATACAATACTTGGCAAGACTGAAAACTTTTCAGCAATCCTTTTATGTACGAACAAACAAGCGCTTATGTTGTCTGGGCCGAATGTCGCATTGCGGCATTTAAACTTCGGCGCACCGCACTCACGGACTAGACTATGTAGACTAGAATTGCCGCCACAGACTGTCTACATAGCTAAACTAATAATGAGAAGTCTTGTTCTGGTATTAGTTTGTTTTATGTGAAAACCATTATCATGTTTATTTATATACGTCGCTTTAATTACATGTTTTAAGACCTTCTTTTATCTGCTCCAAGCTTTTGCATACGGCGTCGCTCGCGTTCATAAAAATTTTGTCAAGCCGGATTGTCTAAGCGTTATTTTTAGGGTTCCGTTCCTCAAAATGTAAAAATAAACCCTTATAGGATCACTTTGATGTCCGTCTGTCTGTCTGTCTTTTTATGATGTGTAATTCGGTAAAAAGCAAGGTCTCACAGAACTATTAAAGGAAAAAATCCGATAGTCTTTAATTTGTTGTTACATCACATGAAAAAAAAATATTTTTCATTATTTTAAACTTATATTTTGTCTTTGGAAAGTTGTCTTTGTCGTATATCGATGTACGGGAGAGTATTTTCAGAATTGCAGTTATAAAAATACTCTCCCAGTTAAGTTTGTCTTTCGGCAAAAATCTTCAAAAATTGTTTCCTTAAGGAACCCTCAGCCCGCGAGTCAGACTCGCACTTATCCGGTTTTTTTCCATTCCTCCCTCCTTCTCTACTTTTTTTTCTGAATAAAAGTTACCCTATGACCTTTTAGGTACTCCTGAAAACGTGTATGCAAAATTTCATAACAATGGGTTAAGTAGTTAAGGAGTAAGAAAACAAACAAACAACTCACATTCGCTTTTATAATGTTAGTTTGGATTCCGGTGTACTTAGTTATAAGACCTTGGGGTGCTTTGGTAACTATGTAATGATTTTAGCAGAGCTACAGCTTCCGGCTAATTCTGCAGAGGCGGGAGTTATCTACATTTAGTTTATTCGGAATTTATCTGGGTTTCATTATATAAAGAACATTACAATTTTTATTTGTTTCATAATAATCTATTACAATCGCTAAATTTGTTAATGTGACTCGAAGCAGTCGCAGTTTTCGAGGTGACCACTACGTATGTAAACGCCTTGCACATTGTAATTTATATTCCAAATATTTTGAAAATATTACACATATATATATGACGGCGCACCGGTTATTTTAGTTGGCAACATTATTAATAAAGTGTCAAAAGTTAGGACACTGACGCAACACCGGGCGCTGGCGCGCTACGGATGACAGTTACAGTTCGGATAGGCCGCCGGAAAGACAGAATCGATTGGCATCTCGTAGGCGCACCACGTGTTCTGTGGAGTGTCGTGATTTAAAGCTTGATTGAAGATATCTAATGATTATTCAGAGTATATTTTTGTGTTTTAATAAGTGTAGTAAAATTATTGCGTGAAAATCACGTTTTTATTCTCCTCGCCCGCCAATTCACGTCTACCCGCAACATTAAACATGAACGACACGAACGATAGACGAGGAGGAGTTTCTACATATTTATGTATAGATAACTAGCCGCTTCACTCGCTATTATTTTACTGCTCAACTCCTACGAGTCGTAGCATGATGTTAAATAGCCCGTGTAGGAATGGGTGTTATGTCCCTACAACACAAAGGGAGGATCCTCCGACCAGACGAAGTGATCATGCCTGGAGAGCATTATATACTAATCGGTGCGAGAACTTTCATTGTGCGCGATGCAGGATTAGTAGTTACTATGCAGTTCAGCTTGTCTTCGCTAGATGACATTGAGCCATACACCACATACAGCATAAAGACATACCTACGTATGTCTTTATGCTGTATGTGGAAGTCACCACTAGCCTATAAACCCTCTTCCAGAAATGGGTTATTTAGACTGGTAGTCTCAGAAATTAACACGTTCAACAATAAAGAAAACTAAATCTTAAGCTTTATTAGGTATATTAAGTAGAGATATAATGTAATGTATAACACTTATACATTATATTATAAAGTTATAGTATATCTACATATAAGTTAATGTAAAACCCACACCTATGTCCACAAACAGTATAGATAACGTATTACAAACTTGAAAATGTATTGTTTTTTGATGTCACTTAAGTTATTTTGTTCATTATTATCGATAAGTAGATAAGATTAAGTAGTTTATTCATTAAGTCAATCCGTAATCCGTAAAGAAATAAATATATTGACTAACAACTAGACCAGCAGGTCTGGTCGGTAGATTAGTTATGTGTCTGGATGTAATTTATGTATAATACGTATGTATTTAGTAATATATAAGTATGTTTATCAGCAGTCTGGTTACCACAATACAGGCTCTGCCACGATGCTGAAGTTAGCGACTTATTCGGAGCGGCCGATTCGCAAAAAGCAGAGGTTCTCAACCTTAAAAATTCAATAAAAAAACGTCTGAAAATAGCTACAATTTATTTAAACAGTTTCATACTATAATAAATGTTTAAGAGCCGTTGAACAAATGAACACCTTTCTAAAAAAAATTTAACAAATTAGACAGATTTTTCACATAGTAAAATATTTATACCATAAAAACTAAGAACACCTTTTTGCGAATCGGCTGCTCCGAATAAGTCGCTAATTTCAGCATCGTGGCTCTGCCTAGTGTGGGATAAGACGACCGCGTGTGACGTGTCTCAAGTTGTTATATAATAATCCCGACTTCATTAATTCAATGGAATAAGAGAATTTTTAAGAACATCGATTTTGTCCCCAGGCAAAGTCTCCTATAGATGTCGTTAGTAAAATGATAAATCTAAAAAGGAAAGCCGACAAAAATTGTCTTGGCAGACTTTCGCCAGTGTTGCAACTAAGATAATATTATAATATCACGAAACAATGTTTAAACCAATTAGTTTACGTTATTTGGCTTGGTATCACGTACATTAAACGAGTGGTGTCGTCATATTTTCCAAACATATTTACGAATCTCTTCTACATGGTACAGTGAGTCACGAGAAATGCACTCTAAAACTAGAGCATTAAAACATTAAGAACATCACGTTCCCACGGATTACGCTTAGGGTTGATGCGGTATGAATTTTTATAAACAATTAGTATAATTGTTTTTATTCAGGAAGTTCACGAAATAGGTATTACATACCTCTGGATTACCTGACGTTTCGATCAGTCTGCACTGACCTTGGTCACAGGTGACTGGCTCAGTGGTGCACGCCCTCCGTCATCAAGACCGTGAGGTATATATATAGGTTCTTTAATTTTTAACCTATTTATTAAACGTGGTCTATGATACGTCAACACGCCACGTCAACAACTTAACATACCACAGATTGTTTGTCACCTGACCTCAGTCTATATTGAGTTTGAGAACTAGTCTTTTAGACACGATATTTATTAAAATAATTTGTATGTCTTGTTTTACTAAGTAAATTCATTTTCTTTCTTTCTTTATTCACCCGCACATAATTAATTCAGAGGTATGTAATACCTATTTTGTGATTGCATTCATTCCCGTATAAATACATAATAAGTAATTAAAGTTACAAAATTTATATGCTATGCCTGAATGGTAGAGCATAGTGTCATTTTAAGCTCATATTTAAAGGTGTTGCGGTGGGGTGAGTGTATGTATTCAACCTACAGAAAATAATAACTAAAGATTGCCTAATGGTCGAACTTATGTCAAAGTTCATTATTGGTTTATTTCATTGGCCAGTATAACTTGAAGTGTCATTGAATAGTCATATAATTATATTAAATAACTAGCTGTGTCCCCGCTCGCGTGTAAACATTCATATTTTTTACGCGGAACCCTAATACTTTTTCCATAATAAAAATAGCCTAAGTTACTCCTTATAACACCATCCACCATACCATCTGCCAGTGAAAATCCCGTGGAAATCGATCCACCCGTTCCGGAGATTACCCGTAACAAACAGACAGACAAAATTTTTAATTATTGATTTTTTGGTACAAATACCGTGTAAACATTCAGATGCATTTATTAAAAAGCTGTTATTGTGACAATTACAAACACTACGGTTGTACGCAACCATGTCAGGGATCCACCCTCGTGTTAGGAAAAGTAAGGAAATACAGAAGAATAAGGTGTTCGATACTCGAAATCCTTGCTTACGCAGCAGTTATTGGTTCTCAGGACTGTACGAACTGCCATTGCGATTTTAACTATATTGCTGATGGTAGATTGAGTCGGTGATATACTTATAGCAACCGGTTTTCCAGGTTTATTTATGTCTTTGAAGTTGGTATGGCAAATTTAGCAGGTAAAACATTAATTACGTATTGAATAATTTTTGGTCCACAATGCTAATCGTTGAATACTTAAATTAAGTTGTAAGCCTGGTTTTAGGTGGTGTTTTTTGTAAGTTAAATAGAATAGGATAGTTTTATTTATATAAAATATTACAAAAAACTCTATATATGAATGTATAGATCTATATGGACATCGATTAATTTACATCTAATTATAAAGACTAGTCGACTTGTTGTTGCGAATTAATTTGTAGCTGGCATAAAAAACACAAACGCATGCATTAAAAGTTAATGCTGAAAGCTTAATGTTATGTGTCTTAGCAAATAAGCTTCCAGACAAATGTAAGTTACTAATTTGATGCCAGTTCAAAAACCATTAATTTAAATAATTCACAACAGTGTAGTTAAAAAAATGACATCAGTAAATAATATCAATCTATTATTTTCCTATCCTAAAGGAATTCTAAAAACATGGAGGGCGCATAAAAATATTGTAATGTAAAAATTGAGCGTGAAGAATCAAATTTATGTTGTTGACTATCCAGTCGCAATCTTCCACTTAATTTCCTGTGTAATTATAATGCAACATTTTATATTCGTTACAGTTTCAATTGTTAACATTGTACACTTAATTTATATTACAGGACTATGTCAGCCCTGCCACGATGCAACATTGCCAAGGGCTAAATGTTTATGAGAAATAAAATCAACACAGTGACTCATATCAATTTACATTTTTGCCCTACAGCTTCTTCGTATCCCACATCTCACATGGGCATGAGATCACGTCATACGGAATGCCGATAGCTGTAGATACTTTAAGCAAATTATAAAAATATCTATGTCAACCGGTTTTACATTTTGTCAATGACTAATATTAAACTCATAAAAACAAATTATAGATAAGATAAAATCAAGCAAAATGTGTTCCGTCCGCGCGACATTAGGTTTAAAGAATTCATTACCCTTCTACAAATAACATTGAGCGTACTTATCTAGTGTTTCCTTATCTGTTTTTTCATTCAATTAACAGTCGGTGAAACAAAGCTGTGGAAAATAAAAACAAATCATTATCACGACGCGATAACCCGGTGAAGTCGGTGTGGAAGACAACGACGGAGACGTCCGCCCGCGATGACTCATTAACCGATAATGAAATCGAACATGCGAATGAGCATATTTTTTCATTTTTTGTTTTACTGTCGCATTCAGAGCGTTTGACAGCAAGGCCGTACAGCCAACACGTTGAAACTTTTGACGTAACTCGGCACAAACTGGGCGATGTAATCATTGTAACCTCGCAGAGGTTACACAAACATATTATTTGTTTACAATGTAGTTATTGCGTTTCTCGTTTGTCGGGTAATTAATTTAATGTTCATAGGTGCTAGGGGTTGAGAGGGCACTACGTCGTAGCGCTGTGAGCTACACGAAAGAGGCGAAATGTGAACGTTTTGAAAGGAACCCAATAATTTACAGGATTGTGTACAGCTATCTGATACGTTGTCACGATTTGAATAGTTGGTTAAACAACGTTTACCTTCGTACTTTTTAAGAAGGTGTCAAACAAGCACACATTAGCGATGCTCCTCCCTATCCTAAGACACCAACAGCATTTATTAGGTACATTATTATGCAAGTGCAAGCTACGATTTTCTATAAATCTCTCTCTAGTGCCCTTTCTCACTTATTGCTTTTACATTTAAACAAGAAACTCATAATCACAGTTCTAGTTGCATCCCGTGGCATAAATTGGCACTTACGTTTCTGTACGATCATGGGGCACTGGCTTTTCGGTTTGGAATTTCTCAGGTGCTGTTAATATTAGAGGATCAAAACTATAGCTGGCGATTTGTTGCTATAATATACCTCTGCCTACTGTTTCGAATATAAACAGGCGTGAAAAAAGCTATAAAAAAACTTACTTAAAAATCTTAAAAATGTAGCCATTTGCACTCTTGAAAATTATTACAAATCATTATATTAAACTTTGTAGTATTACTTAATATTGCAAATTGTAAACGTTGCGTTAGTCAACATTTTATCAATTCAAAATTTAACGAAATTATTATATTTAATTTTTTTTATTTAAATAAATTTGAGAACGTACGTCTAAAGTTAAGCAATTTGACTAGTTATCCCAAATATATGTTATGTTCAAAAATAAACAAGAAAGTAACGTTAACAAGATTGTAAATAGCCGAATGTCAACACTAATTTTATTTAAAAAGACATCGACTACTTCAATTAATAAAAGACACGTGAATTCCAAAATAAAATCCTAAAATAGTAAATTCACTTAATTATTTAACATTTTTTTTATAAGTTTAGTCTGATATTTAATTTATACATTCCAAACAAAGACTGATTTATGATAATAGAGATCGCCTGGTGAGTTTCGACCATACTTAATTTGACCAATACACCTTCAACTGTCATTTATATCTTAGTGTAATCTTTCGCCTTGTTCTTTGCTAGCTAGCTGCTCCTAAGTTTTCAGGAAAGTAACAAACGAAACAAACGAAATGCGATTGACGAAAAAGGACTTTGAGACTCATTGTTAGAGCATAATTACGATTAATAATATTTTCATAATCGGGACTTATGTGATTTCTTAAGGAGTTAACTAATATTTTTTAAACGATACACCTACAAGTTGAAAGTTTTTTGATGTGAAACATCTATAGCCGCACGTAAAATTGATTTCTGGCGTGGCGACGCATGCCGTGGCGACGCGTCGCCACGCTATATGATGGTATATATATACAGTCTATATGCAGTAGTGTGTACGGTGTGGCGACGCGTCGCCATGCGCAATCGACTGTGCTATTCTCTCTTTTGATTCGACTTTTACAAAATAATGTCGATGTTTCACATCTGCCAGGCGTCCCGTGACGGCTCACATTTTTTAAAGAAATATTTATATATTTTTTTTATTTAAGTAGTAGGTAATGATCACTTACTATTACTACCAGACAAACTTCATGTATCCTAATTATTATAACTTTATCTAAAATACATCGCCCTATAGCTAAATTCTAAAAAAAAAATGCAAATTTAAAAAAATATTCTGATGTGATGGAATTGTTTGACTATTTTTCACGTCATAAGCACACAAACACCTAGTAGCAACAGTACTTGAATTTCAAAAATATAATTCGTTGTAGGATTGTATTATACACAAAAAGAAAAGAAAGAAAGAAAGAACATCCAGTAAAGTTTTAGCCACTCCCAGTGATAAGGTTCATTCGTCAAATAGCCGTACCTTTAAGTCGGAATTCTTTAAGAGTCATAAAAACCTCGGATTAAAGTTTCTTGACTCTATTCAGAAAAAAAAATCTTTCGTCATCGAACCAAACGGTAATTCCATTCCGCGAATAACCAGTTTGTTTACAAGTAAATAAAATATGTACGTTTCTTATGTAGAATAGCGAGGCGGTGTTGATAACTTGAATAGTTGCTAAAGGTCTCCTAGCAAAATAGGTCAGACAATTAACGAGTTGAATACAAATGAGTAGTATATAAATATAAAGCGGTACGGTTTTAACTATCGTTGAAATATATCGCAGACATATTGTCAGACAAACAATGCCAAATTAGAAGTTATTATCGCGTCATCGTCGAGTCGAGATCTATTTAAATTCCCAAGAGAATGGTCTAAACTTTAATTTTTATAAGAAATCGTTTATGTTTTTTCAAGTACTTAAGCGAAATGTTCACCTTACATATAACAAAGGTGGCAAAAAAGCCAACAATTATAATGGTAGTAAGCGATAAAGGTTTACTGTACACTATAGACGCTAGCAATTCATCATTCGCATATTTTCAAATGCAAAAAAACGTATTAAACGCCGATCAAAAATTTTGTAAAGGTGTAAAGAAGTTTTATCTCTTCCAATGTGAATAAATAAAATATAGTTTAAAAAAACTAAAACAACATGTTTTAATGGCGAACCGAACTAAAAATAGAATAGAGTTTCACTATTCACCTCCTAGCTATATCAGATCAGCTCCAAGATGCTAAATTATAGTATTGTCATCCGAACTACATATACATACATACAAAGTTTCATTTCGATGCGACACTTAGAAGTAAGGTAGATAATATACTGAAATAGTTTATTAGTTACAAGTGAAGCATGGTACAAAACAAACATCTGGACTAGGGAAAATACATAAAACATTCAATTTGATGGATAGAAAGTCCATATAGAATGTCCATGATACAAATAATAGTCCAATATGGAGATCAAACACAACACTTGACATGGTTGCAGTTGGCGGAGTGACATTTAAACCCCTACGTCATCGATGTAGTCAAATAGCGTTAGTCGCGACTCATTGAGTCGAACGGTTTCTAAGCCTCGAACGGGCTTTGTGTGAAGTTTGTGTGAATAATTTGATTTGCCCCATCCTTATATTTATTTTTAGGGAAGTATCCTTCAGTCAATAGGTGAGCTTACATATCCTACAGAATATAATAGCCTATACAAGCTAGCCTGTATGAAACTAATTTCTGGCTGATATCATATCTCAAATGTAACCGTAAGTAAACCTTTTCTAGGGATAGTGACGCCTTAAAGGCATTAATTATGTAGGTGTTAAGCACTTTTAAAAGTCAGACTATATTCTTACATTCTCAAACAAATATCAGAGATCGTCTCTGTAACATCGAAATTGAATTTAATATGTTGCAGGCGTCCCAAGGAAAAAGCATGTTCCCAATCCACACCAAAAATTAGAACAGCCAAATGAGAAGAAAATCTTTCTTTCTTTCTACAAGTTTATTATTAAATAATCAGATAATTTCTAAATTGATATTCATGATATGTGCTTATAGTAAACGTTACTTAATACAAAAACTAGGTTACGTAAAACAATATGGTATTAACTCGATATAGGAATACTGAGAAACCTTCAATAATTCAAATGACGGCACAAATGAATCGGTTAATTGGTAAATTTAGTGTACCGTGTTGTATCTTTGCAAATACTCTAAATAGTGATTAATGGCCTAATTAACGACTTAACGACTGAATGTACATCACTGGTGGATATAAATGCTGGACTTCTAAAATGTACACGGGTGTCGACCTCGGGATATTACCGACCTAGAATCAGACGAAAATCGTGCATTAAGAAAATACCGGATATGTGATTGCTTAACTGTTATTATTAGAATACCGGATATGTAAGTGTTTAGAAGTTTAAGGCATAAATTGTGTCAAAAAAAAAAATTGGTTGCCTGTAAAGTCGGTATACGGGCGAAAGTTTTACGTGACAACGACTTTGAGTGGTAAAATAATTTTAATGTGAATATTCATTCGTATAGTAGGAAGAAGGATGAAATAATAGTAACAATTTAAAACATTTATTTATACAAAGAATTATATTTAAAACATTTTATGTCTGTCTCTCTCGCTCTTAGGCGGGCTAACCATGCCCGAGTGGAAGGGACGCGTGCCTCTCACTCGCTCTCATTGTGAGCGCATAACGTGAGCGGAGCGTAACGCAGTTTCTTGAAGTGTCACCCGGCAAACCAATTTATAAGACGTTGTCACGTCAAAATTAACCTATCATTTGTACCCTAAACAATCTAATGAAAGAAGCAGAAGTATTCCTCTTCATGTCCTTCTAGTCAGTCAGTCGAATCATTGTTTAATCGTCGATTCGACTCCAACATAATAGCTTCATCGTGAATTCGGTGGCGGTTCTCCACGAAAAAGTAGGTACCGTGGTAACCATTTGTCAATAATGCCATATCGTCGTTGATAGTTACCGAGTAACTAGCATTGTCAAATATAAATAATTTAAATAGGTTAACAGGGAGACGAGTAGATAATCTTAAAATAACAATACCGCTAAAGTCGAAGAAGTTACAACATGAAAGCAGCGTATCTACAAGATTTGTCGAGAGTGACAATATTTGTGTGTCGTCAAACTACTCAGTAATCTGTGGTGTCGTTCCGGTTGACAAAGTTTTCGCATTAACTTATATTAAGGGCAGTGCTGTACTGTATTAGAACTAGATTTATTAAAACCTTCTTTATAAACACGCTAAAAAGAATGCCATAGAACTGAAAACATTACGCCACTCTTTAGAAATAGATACACAACACGTGACGAAAAATAACAATCTCATTCAAAGAAACAGTTTTACCTGGAAATTCGCTACAAAGTCAGCGCATCGTAAAATGTCGAAATTGGATGAGAACCAAATCGGATTAGTAGAAATTGTAATGTGTTCGTTTAATAATAAAGTTATAGCTAATTTAACTTACCAGAAATAAATGTGTTTCCTTTATTAAAGCGTCCAATACGTTAAGAAGGAAGGAAGGCAGCGGCCAGAGTACTGGTAATTTACAGATGTGAGTGGTAACCGATTGATTACTGGTGTAAATCTTGTATTTCCAGTTCAAATTACATGTCTTATTTGATAACGGAATGGTTAACAATAGAGATTACAGTTACAACAAAAATCGTAAGATAATATTATTTATTTAATTAAATCCATTTACTTACTTAGATAGTTACAAAGATACGCGTAACGTATTTACTACCAGTCAGCCTCGGGTCGATGAAGAGTAGATAAACAAAAAAAGTGCTTAGCTCAAGTTATTTAAATATAGGTCAAAAAAATTGATCTCGCATATTATTATCTAAAAGGTAAAACGCTGATGTCTTCAAAACAGTTTCAGAGATTGATGAAACATGACTGACGGCAATAGTTTAGCAGCTTATAACAAAAGAAAATCTCACCCAAATTGCTCCATCTATTTCAGAACTAGAATACCACACACAGACTTGAGAGCTTGTCATCCAATTTTATAATACTAGAGATCGCGTGGTGGTCGAATTTCGACCATGGTTTATTCCATTGGCCAATATTACTTGACCTGTCATTGTATAGACTTTTGTACCATGACAGGTCAAAATATATACTTACTGGACACTCACTTTGTAGCAAATATTGTTCAAAAATTTTAGCATTCGTCACTTTCTCTCTGTATAAACTATAAGTGTGTGAAATTTCATACTCCTCCGTCCGCCCAATTTTCGTAAAAAGGGATCCAAAGTTTTCGCTTCACGTATTAATATATAGATATATAATCCAATATATATAAGTAATAAATATTAAGGGAACACCATATTATCCAGATCATACTATAACCATATGAAACTAATTCTAAAACTAATTATGTTTTACGAATCCACGAATTTTTAAACCAGCGTATACCCCAGTCGAGCCGACCTATAGCTCTCCTACTAGAAGAAAGTTGGTCTTGCAATATAAATAGCTTAAACCAAAGTGCACCGACGAAAAGTTGCTAGTATTTTATCGGATAACATTTCTTGGAATAAAGCACTAAATTGCACAACTTGGATCTCTTATCCCATTTTTATTATCAGACAACCGGATGTACGGCTATGTGTGTAAAGCTAGATATCATGTATAAAAACCTACCAAGTACGAGTCGGATTCGCTCGCAAAACAAGGGGTCCGTGCCATCATTTCAAGATTTTTACTTCTACACTAATACTATAAAGAGGTAAAGTGAGTTTGGATGTTCGGGGTAATCTCCGCTACTACTGATCCGATTTTGAAAATTCTTTTAGTGTTGGATAGCCCATTTATCGAGAAAGGCTATAGGCTATATTGTTTTATAGTGATGTTTCACGCTACAAAAAATAGGCGCGGAGCGTCAATAAAGTGTTGCAAAAACGGGCAAAGCAGACGAAGTTGCGCGGGTCAGTTAGTTTTAAATATTTTCGTAAAACAAACAAGAGAGACGTAACAATATGTAAATAAGTAAGTATATAATATAAAGTAAGAAGTCAAAATTCATCCTACTTTTATTTAAAGAGAGTAACGTGGTGAAAATAGTGAATTAGAATTTGAAGATGATTTTGATGATCTCATACAAAGCTTTAAAAGTTTTACCCTTGTAACGATTCCGAGTTGTGTTGCATAAAACTTCTTCATCGTCCACTAAACCACAGACAAGAGAAAAGTTACTTCGTTAACTAAAATTATAAACTCGTTCAAAGTCAACATTTTTCATTATATCGCGAAGCATGTGCACTTTCGCCGGCAATGGAATAACAATAGTAGAAAAGAAAGTTCCATTTAATTTTATTATTTTAGGGACAGTAAAAATACATACTCTGTGAAAGTTTCAATTATCTACCTTCGGTACATGAGATACTGCCCACTCACAGACAGACAAAGAAGGCTTAGTAATAGGGTTCCATTGGCACCCTTTGGGTACATAAACCTAAAAGTAGTCATTCTTATTATAAATAATAATTTAACACCGACTGAGATAGAGAACTAAGGCCTTCAATAGATTATGAGGAAAAAATAAAGTCATTTAATATCATTATTCATTGAGTATATACTTACATAAACTCTATACCTGAACAGGTAAAGAAATCCTGGTTATAAGCCATGACCACAGACAACCAACTTTATTAAAGGGCATTCATCACGAGGACGTCATAATGTGGTAGTTTTATAAACGTTTATAAGAATATACACAATTAATTATTTTGGTCTTGCAGATTTATTTAGAGGAGTTCTTTTTAAAGGGCCAGACGATAATTTACCTTTTAAAGAGTGTACTTTAAATGTAACCGATTCACAGAGCTCTAGATAAAATGCGAATAACCAAACTTATTATCAGCTGAACTTGTTTCATAAATATTAAAATGTTTAATCATTCGCTCATCAACCCCTCCAACATGGCACCACCTACGTCCTTTAAGTGACCCCAGTTACGACTAATCGCAATCATTCCAGGGTCATCAACCTACCTGTCTGCAATGACCATCCATGACATTTCATTGCATATAATTGACAAAAAACAATAATGGCCCTCTAAGCAATTCATTTATTTTTTATTAAATAAGGATGTTTTTGTCAAAAAATGTAATGGTAATTATGACCTCATGGTGAACCTATAAAGATCGTATTATATTTTTATACTTGGTGTGATACTCTATAAAAATTCGCGGGAGAACTGGTTGATAATGGACTTGAAAATGCTACAAAAGGGGTTCTGGGGCCTTGCACTAAGGTATAACTAATCCAATTGTTGTTTCTTCAAACACTAAAAGACATAAAATTAACATATATTAAAAAATAATAAGTTTGATTACAAAAAAATTTATACAATTAACTATATTAATTGCTCTAGAGGTGGTTCAATTATAATATGACTGCCACTGACAATATTTGTGACTGCATATTTAACAATTACTGTCGGTTTATAATTGAAACAAAACGCATAATGTTAAACTGGGGCGTGAAGAAGCCGGAGGCCCTAATGTCTTTAAGGTGGGAGTAGGAGAAGGGGACTTCTCCTACTACCACCTTAAAGACTTGAGTTGCCGGTGTCCATGGGCGGCGGTAGTCACTTACCGGTAGTGGCATGTTTGCTCGTTTGCCCCTATCCCATAAAAAATAGGGCTACTCTCGATTATGGCTTCATAAAATGAACTGATAGCCTTTTGTGTCAATTACGACAGAATCATTGTGTTAAAATATGTTTTCTTATCAGGTCATTATAATCAAAAAAACCAGCAAACGAAGGTGACAACATTACTTGGAAGATAAACACGCAAAACTGGCCTCAAAAATAAATAAAGCAGTAACGCGATTTTCGAGTATCGACCATAATATTGATAAGTTGAATTATTGACCAATAACATGTGAAGAATTGGCTGCTAGGAGAGTTAAAGACGAAAGAAATACCTCAATAAATGAAATCTCTTTATGAAAACATTGTTAAAAAGTTCGTTAGCTCTTAGCATCTCCTAAGATGGCAGCATTTAGCTCCTTTAAAGTGATTTGGGCTTCTATTTTCATAAGTAGACCGGGGTCTATTTGAGAGTGTAACCTCAAATTTATAAGCACATGTGCATTACACACCTACATTTCCACAGGTAGGTATATTTTATTTTAATAGGGCGAGAATCTACTAAGAATTTCCGAACAAAAATCAAATCAAAAATCTCACTTTTAACAAGACAGCTGCTAGTATCATAATACAGGGTTAGCGTGAATCCCTAAGCTATCGGTGTCAATGAACAACACTGACACTTAGCCATAATTGTGTGACTTTCAGATATTAAATAGTACAGAATAATCTGGACTTTTGGTATGAGTGCGGCTGAAGCAAGGGTGTGATTTTAATAGACATAAAAATAATAAAATCTATTAGTTCAAAAGTGCCCCTTGTACATTTTAGTCGTGATATTGTAACTCTTTTTCTATCCCCGAAGGTTGTTAGTAAAACTCTCACCAATCATTTTTGTTTTCTTTTAACTTAATGCACGTGATCTGAATTCAGAAGAATGAAGAATAAATCGCTATGAGATTCTAGTGGAGGCTGTTAGAGATTGGTTACAACACAAGGCTGTGGATACTAAGGCGCCTCTTCCGCCGATTCTGTAATAGCTACATAATTTAATTTTCTCAAGGTCAATTAATTGTGAAATCTAATAAATATTTACATATTCTAGGAGTTTGTTATTGGTAAATTATTAATGTATGTATTTTTATTAAATTAATTAACATTTTGTAGAAATAGAGGTTGCATGCAAAGTTCTACTCAAATATACGTGACAGCGTCAACGCTGTGGTTTAAGTAAACTCGTTGTCATCTACAACCAAATCTAGTAATAGGGGGTTCGATGCATTATTACTTTTATTATTACAATAACATTCATAAAAAAAAAAAAATAATTGGTGCGGGAGTGTTCTCTTAACGTACGTAATGTATATCCCCATGCACGATCCTTCTTTATTAGTTTATAAAGCATGCATGCGAGGTACCGAACAGTTTTTTTTTACTCATGCCGTAGGACCCATATACGGGCAATCACTTTCATTGGTCGATGAGGTTCGCATTCGGAGTGCGAAATTAAGTACTTGTGCTTTTGGCAGGTTCTTTGAGGGAGTGGTACTAAACAGACGTTGACAACGACTGGACTTGTTAAGTACCGACTTACTAAAAAGATTATTAGGTTCAGTTTTTGGGGTTGTTGTGCAATGCTTTGCGATGTCTTGCGTTATGTCGACCGACCGCTATACATGGAATCATCGGGGAGTCCTTCCTTTCTGGTTGGAAATGAAGTAGACTTCATCCACAGAGCCTTCATGTAAAGTATCATTATATTCCGGGTTACGGTTTAATATGGGATACACCTGAGATTGTAAGTGTTTACATATTATATATGTATTTATTTACATTATACATATATGATAAGCACATATAACCAGGAGGGCTGTAGACTATTTGCTGTCATAATTTTAATAGCTTTTAGATACTTTGACTAGCAACCCGCCCCGGCTTCGCATGGATAGCAGAGACATCTTCAACAATCATCATCATATTTCAAACAATTTCAACAAAACCATAACAAATTATATACCTAAACCTTCCTCATGAATCGCCCTATCTATTGGTGAAAACCGCATGAAAATCCGTTTAATAGTTTTTTGACTTTATCGCGAACAAACCGACAGACAGACGCGGCGGGGGACTTTGTTTTATAATATGTAGTGGTACGACTAGTCCAAAACAAGTTTATAATGTTAGTTGGCTAAGATTAATGTATGTAGTCAATGTTACATCAAAGGTTGTACTGAAGGCTGATCGCACGGTTTTACCTCCCCTCGATTAATATTAAGATATAAGCATTAGATAAGCGACATAGTTGTATGAATTATAAATACCTTGTGTTTTGTATTGACATTCATTTATTCATTGAAAAGGTATAAGAAACTGTGATTTACTTTTTCAGAAATATCTTTAGTATTTATTATAGGTCTTGTTGTTTGTTTTTATATTGCCTTTATTTGTTAGGTACACTTATTGTATTGAAATTTAATAAAAAAATTACCGTACAAAAAAAACTACGGAGTTACTTGGCGGTAACTTCTTGATATTCGAATTTCGAACGGGAATCGCATCGTGTTTTGATGATAAACATCTAGAGCCAGTTTTACTTATCTTGGGCAAGATCTGCGCTGTTTGGCGCTACCACCACGTATACTACTGACGCGGGTTTTTCTAGTTTTGGCAACCTATCAACTTTAGCAGATGAAAGTACTTCAAAATATAATATATACCTTATGTTTTATATGTAGACAACTCAAGAACTGGTAAACATCCCTGTGCAGCTTCTCCTTGAGTAGTCCTAGGTATGCTACCGCTATGTTCTCTTCTACTTGTCTTCGATTTATTTGTGACACTTTTGCGCACGGAGGGAGCGTATCGCTTCTGGCTACATTTGTCTAACATATTTTCACTTTTCCAATTGTTATAAATATTCACTTGTGCTAAATTCTCGCTCACATTACTACGAGGAAACTTGTAACAATTAATTTATCTGTTGAAATACCTTAATTAAACAATAATTACTCACTGACTAATTAAAGATCTTGATTACTGAAGAAATAATTGTGATGTTTTTCTAAAAAGCTATATATGTATTTAGCTTTTTTCCATCCAAATTGTACCATCATTCGCCTTGGTTCGTACCGGTGTTTAAGTCTTTCAGGAAACGTATTTTATTACAGTCGTACCGCTTATATGTATTTTTTTACAGTCGTACCGCTTATATGTATTTTTTAACTGATTTTATAAAGACGGAGTTTCTCAATTCGGCTGTTTTTTTTTGTATGTATGTTACGCGATGTCTTCGCCATTTGTAATTTTAACCAATTTAAATATATTTTTTTAATTGTATTGGTTACAATCAAAGTTGGTCCCATTTAAATTTTAAGAACGATGATGAGTAGTACCTATTTTACCTCTAAGGGTGGAAAATTATGGGATGAAGAATCCAGATAATTACAATTTATCATGATTTGGCCGCAATAAAGTTGGGTATATACTTTTTTTAAGTTAATTATTTCACTGCTAGCTTGACACGCACGTACACGACCACCCTGATGAAAGGCATTTGTCAGCGTCATAACGTTCACCACCTGAAAAAAAACACCAGTGGTAACGTCTAATCGCGGTCTTTCAGATTAAGATTACTTTCTTCAACTTATATGTAGTTCCTTAAATTTAATTGATTGACAAAGAAAAGGAAACTGGACATAATTATGCAATCCTTAATAGCCTAGCAAATAAGTAACCCCTTTTACTAAATGTGTGCATTGAATCATCTAGCGACGAACTGTTGTCCCTGCTATATTTGAGGAATCACCTAGTTTTTTGCATTTAAAAATAAGTTCAAGAAGCGAAATACGTACTTTGATGTTTATATTTAAACTTTGAGAAAATTTTACCGACTGAAAATAGAGTTTAATTTTAGCCAGGTGAAATATTTAGACTGTGTGCACAATTTTCGGTATGAGGAATGAGTAGCAACAGTGTAAATGATGATTGAATTTATAATAATAAATACTGTTTGAATGATGACGATTGGCTGGACTTTAAAAACCCTGTGTCATCATTTGCAGCACCAATGAAGTAAAATAATAAATTTTAATGAAGTTCACGCTTATATAGAAGAAAGAAAGAGAATATAATTTATTGCAAAAACCTCAGCGTAAATTTTTTTATGTTACCTAAGTCTATAATTAAAATACACATTGATAATAATCACCTACTTCACCAACATCATATTTTTTATCTATGACTTTAGCTATGGCTATGGCTACAACATGTTATTGGTGTCATGTAGAATGTATGTAGTTGACGTGTCATTCTTGACGTGGCAACATGTTATTTCTTTTATTTTTTTATTCAAGAATAATTTTAAACAAATTATCACTCATAGTACTTACGCTCGTGCGATCGTGAGATCCTGGGTTTGATTTACGGATCGGTCAAATTGTTATTTTTGTTCGGAAATTCTTAGTAGATTCTCGCCCTATTAAAATAAAATATACCTACCTGTGGAAATGTAGGTGTGTAATGCACATGTGCTTATAAATTTGAGGTTACACTCTCAAATAGACCCCGGTCTACTTATGAAAATAGAAGCCCAAATCACTTTAAAGGAGCTAAATGCTGCCATCTTAGGAGATGCTAAGAGCTAACGAACTTTTTAACAATGTTTTCATAAAGAGATTTCATTTATTGAGGTATTTCTTTCGTCTTTAACTCTCCTAGCAGCCAATTCTTCACATGTTATTGGTCAATAATTCAACTTATCAATATTATGGTCGATACTCGAAAATCGCGTTACTGCTTTATTTATTTTTGAGGCCAGTTTTGCGTGTTTATCTTCCAAGTAATGTTGTCACCTTCGTTTGCTGGTTTTTTTGATTATAATGACCTGATAAGAAAACATATTTTAACACAATGATTCTGTCGTAATTGACACAAAAGGCTATCAGTTCATTTTATG